>JASDQU010736793.1:18352-42660 GCA_032191745.1 Picea mariana | reverse complement strand
CTAGCAATAGTAAAAGAAGAATTAAAAAATAAATCACAAATTGATACAACTTACCTCATAGAAGCAAAGAGGCTAGGAAAAATAATTGATCACAAAGATAGGTTGATCTGTGTCAAAGTAAGTTGTAATGACCATAAATATAGCATACTTAGTAAATATCTGAGCTTAAAAGGGTCAGGAATATTTGTAAATGAAGACCTCATTCCCAAAGACCAAGCTGAATTAAGGAAGGAAGTTCAAAAGGTAAAAGAAGCCAGGAAAGAAGGAAAATGGGCAATAATTAGAAATTAAAAATCTATTGTTAGGGATAGAAACCAGAAGGATAATAATAAATAGGAATTTGGGACACTCGGGATCCTTTTTTGGAATTGTCGTGGCTTTCCATGATGCAAAGGTCCTATGATAAGTTGGATCCTGAGTGATATTGATATTATCTGTCTAGCTAAAACTTGGGAGCATGAGGAGTTTAATGTCCCTAGCATGGAAGGATTTGTCTTGTGGTCGGCATGGAACAAAAAATCCCACCGTAGAGGGATATGAGGCATAGATTGTTATATTAGAAAGAGCATTTCTCCTCACATTCAAATTCATAAGATTGACCCTCTTAATCAATACATTTGGATAGAAATTTCAGACACCAATGCTAAGAAGATGTATATAGCAATTTGTTATTTTGCACCTATTAATTCTACTTTTTATAAGAAAAATAATCTAGATAAAAATTGTCCCTATAATAATTTAGAACAAGATATTTATAATTTGAAAAATGAAGGTAATATCCTCCTGCTAGGAGACTTTAATGATAGGAGCGCAATTAAACAAACTACTCTTTTACGTAATGAGTCCAACCATAATCCTTTATGGCTAGATGAGGACCTTGTTTTATCTAATAGCTACAAAAGAAGCTCTAAAGACCTAATTGAGAACTTGTTTGGTACTGAGTTGGTCAAGCTATGCAGCTCTCAAGACCTAATAATTTACAATGGAGTAATGAAGTGGCCAAACTCCAACCAAATGACCTGATTCATGGGCTAGGTAGTAGTGTTGTAGATTATGTGATATCTGATATCCCCGTTTCCAACCAAATAGCAACTTTTGACCTTTTAAATGACCATGAGCCTGACTCTGATCATAAACCTTTAACCCTAACTCTAAAATTTTCCATGCACAGGAGCACCATTGAAGAGAATTCTGATAATCAAAGGAATTTGCGCTTTGACAAAAGTAAAGTTGACATTTTCTTAAAGGATTTAGATAGTAAATTAAACCTCCTAACTTATAAGGACAACATTGAAGAACTCTATCATAATTTTACAATTACCCTTTCCACTTCTATTAACAAGTTCTCTTTCGAGGTTTCCTATAAAAATAATAATAGAACGACCAACCCTTGGTATGATAAAGAATGTAAAATTGCTAGGAAATCCATTAGGGATGCTTCTAATGAGCCCTTAAAACTCAATAAGATCAATACATACAAAGCCCTAATTAAAAGGAAAAAAATATACTATATCAATAAAAGGCAAGATCAACTTTCACAACTATACAAGTTGTATCCTAAGAAGTTCTTGAGCCAAATTCTAAAACACAATACTAAAGAAAATAATAGGATTCCCTTAAGGGACTGGAATTCCTACCTTAAAAGTCTTTATGAGTTCCGTAATGCCATGGACACCATTCCTATTGTCCCTACAAAGGAAGAAGTTTTTTCTTTAGATGACATAGAGTTCGGGGTTAAGCGGCTCACAAATGGGAAAGCTAAGGACATTGAAGGCTACCAAGCTGAAATTTTTAAAATCGGAGGGCCAATCCTTATCCACACATACACAAGCTCTTCAATTTAGCAGTCAAGCAGGGCTTCCCTAAACCCTGGATGCAAAGCCTCATTGTTTCTATTTTTAAAAATGGGGATAGAAACATTCCCTCTAATTATAGGACCATTATGATTAGCCCAATTTTAGCCAAGCTTTATGGAATTATTTTGGAAAAGAAGATTAGCCTTTGGCTATAAAGTCATGGTAAAAGAGCTAAAGGCCAAGCCGGGTTTAGAATATATCATTCAACTGTGGACCATCTTGTTACCTTTAGGATCATTGCAGAGGAGTTTTGCAATACTAAATCCAATCTTTTTTGTTGTTTTGTTGACTTTAGAAAAGCTTTTGACATGGTTTCTAGGAAAAAACTTTGGAATAGGTTGGAAGAGATAAAAGTGCCTCTCGAGTTGAGGGATGCTGCAATAAGGATGTATGAGAACATTATTGCTAATTTTAAAAACACTGAGGGCTAGTCAAAAGAGATTAACTGCAATATCATGGTCAAACAAGGTTGTCCCTTGTTCCCTACCCTTTTTGGCATATACATTGACAAGTTAGAAGAATGCTTGGAAAAAGCAGGTTGTGTCAGCCCTACTCTCACTGGTATAGTCATCAATATTCTTCTTTATGCTGATGATATCGTTCTTATGGAAAGAAGTCTCCATGCTCTTGAAAACCAACTAAGAATCCTCAAGGATTTTTGCTCCAATATGGGTATGACTRTTAATACTGATAAGACTAAGGTCATGATTATTAAATCCAATAAGATCTCTTATGATACCTTTGTATATGACAACAACAACTTGGAGGAAGTGACTTCATACAAATATCTTGGAATTGATATTCACCAGAAGCTCAATTGGAATTATAGCATTGAGAAAAGGATTATTGGGGGATGGAAAGCTTATTATGGGCTTGAAGAAAATTGTAAATCAACTGATCTTTGGAGTTGGGATAAGAAGAAAATCCTCTTTGAGACTCTTGTTACACCTGTTATTCTTTATGGATGTGAAATCTGGGGCTGTAGTATCTCTTGTGAATCCTGGAGAAAGATAGAGCAAATACAAAATAATTTTATAACCTATAATCCCAAAATTAAAGGAAATACGCCCTATCCCATCCTCCTCTTAGAAACAAGCCTCTGCCCCATTGAGAGCATGGATATGACTAGATACCTAATGTATAAGAACAAGTTAAACAACATGGAAGACAAGAGGCTACCTAAAATTGCTTCAAAATCAAGTCATAACCACCATTGACTCAAGCGAGGATGGCATAAAGATGCCCGGTCTTGGCTAAACTATTGGGGAATCATGGAAGAAACCATTTTGCAGAAAAAAGATACTATTAAAAAAAACGTCAAATCAAAATTTAAAGAGAAAATGTGGTGTGATAAAGAGTTAGAGGAAAAAATAAAATTAAGGTATTATAAAGATGTAATCAACTCTAATCTAGAAGATCAAAATTATCTATTTGTTTTGCCAAGTGTAAAGAAAAAAATATGCATTGCTAAGATAAGAACAAATTCTCACGAGCTCCATAGTGAAACTGGGCGTTGGTCAATTCCTAAAACACCATGGGATGAAAGAGTGTGTCACCTTTGTGACACTAAGAAGGTTGAAGATGAAAAGCACTTTCTCTTAGATTGTCCATCCTATACTCATATTAGATCTCATTTTCAAAATATTTATCACACTACCAACCTTCCTAACATCTTAACTCAACAAAAGTATGGTGATCTTGGAAAGCTTCTCTTAATGCTTTTCGAGCATAGAAAAAAAACTCTAAAGAATCACAAGTAATCACTTACCCTCTTAAGGTCCGATAGGCCAATTCGGTCTTAGTGAACGTTAATCATCATCATCATCATCATCATCTTGATTGGGGATTCCATAGTTTTTGTATCTATTTGATGGAAAACTTGTGAGCATAATGGAAGTGGATGTTGAGACCAAATTCTATGGTATTTGACTTAGTTTGGCTAAGGCTATCCTAAAGAAATGTATTTAATGAATTTTATTTTTCCCATTTCTTTGGTTTGTGTGTTCTCTTTCAATAGTCTCAACATAGATGACTAATTTTCAGATATAAATGATCTGAATAAAGTGTGGAAGATGGACAAAAGTGTTAAGAATGTAGTTTTTGGAAATATATTGTATCCCTTTCGTTTCAAAAATAACAATCTGATTTATAGAACATTAAGCCAAGATGATTGCTTTTGTAGGAGCTTTGTCAACAACATGTCATGGATTTTTTTTTTTATGGTCAAAGTTTAAGGAATATTGGCCATGTTATGTTTCATGGATGATTCTAATACCATGAAAATTTTCATTGTGATTTCCAAAGGCCATGTTGGCAAGCAATGCATGTTGTGCAATTTTTAGGTCTAAGTTTATATTCATTAGAGACTTTTATGGTCTCATTTGTATCCAATCCAAATACAGTCTATTCAATCCAACTCCTTCACTTTTATATGATTGTGAATAGGTTAATTTGAGAGGGGCATTTAGAGCTTCAATTTAGGTGGAAAGGGTTGTATTGCAGGATTTATTGCCATTGATCTTGCCAAGGATCTATTACAAGTTCATAAGGCTATTGACCTTGTCAAAATGCACTGTATCATTCCAACTGTCCTCTTCTCCAACTTGTATGCCCTTTACTTTTAGCATTTGTTTTTAATTCAAATCAAAGAAAAAAATAACAAATTCCCCCAAAGAATGGAAAGTTTCTTTTGCATTCCCTTAAATAATGTTCTCTTGACCATTTCTTCATCCATCACATTTATTCTTGGGCCTTCCTCACCACAAGACATATTCTTCCAAGCACTAACAATTCCCTCTACTTACTACTTTTATGAGCTAAAATGCGACTTCAATCATTATTGTTATAAGTTCTGAAGAAACTTCTTTTAGGATTCCTTGATCCTAGTTCTTTGTCTTTACCATGGGAAAGGAAATTCCTTACATTCCATAAAGAAATAAGGCTTGAAGATAATGATCCAGATGGATATCAGTGGCCACCCACCTTTTCCAACTGGTTCAAAACAACTTTCTGACATTTTTGGCAATTTACTATTTTTAGCAGTTTTTACTTCCGGGGCCATTTTGAGGGCCTAAATGAAGGTTTTTTGGTATCAAGCTCCTCAAAGATAGCCAAAGGCATGATTGAGCCCCCAAAATGAATCTCCTCGATGATACCTTTCCAACGGGCTATCACATGCCTAAAACAGAGATCGTATGCAAACGTTACGACCCCGGGAAGTTGATGTACTAGCTTACCCAAACGAGGNAGGGCCTAAATGAAGGTTTTTTGGTATCAAGCTCCTCAATGATAGCCAAAGGCATGATTGAGCCCCCAAAATGAATCTCCTCGATGATACCTTTCCAACGGGCTATCACATGCCTAAAACAGAGATCGTATGCAAACGTTACGACCCCGGGAAGTTGATGTACTAGCTTACCCAAACGAGGCCCACATGACTTTTGGCGCTTCATCTCCTAGGGTTAGGTTTTTGGATGTCTAGGGTTTTTGGCATTCTTGCTTATTTTAAAAATGGCTTTAGAGCCTCATTGTAACCTTCTTCTTGCGAATGCGCACTGCCGTCACATCTCTTCTCAAAGATAAGCCGCCACCATTCCAGCAAGCTTGTTTCCGTTGCATTTTACAGTTTCAACTTATTTCGTTATTGAATAGAAAACCAGTTTTACTGTATCTATGTTATTTTGTGTTAAGCACCTATCTGTATTCATTTTGTTCTGCTCATAAAATCCGGATCAGTGGTATCAGAGTGGTCTGCTCCTTGTTGTCTTAATGCATGTCCCCAATGAGGTCGGAGTACAAAGAGTTGGGTCTCGAGCTTGTTTCTCTTGAGGACAGAAGCTCTTGCATGCCCAAGCGACCTCCCATGGCAGGAGAAAAGAAAGATGACGGGACATGAGATCCTTTCAAATTGTTGATTGAGGAAGCCCTCACACAACAGAGGAACAAGATGATGGATAGTTTTGCGCAAATCCTTCGGCGACTACCAACAGGTGACTCATCTTCTTCGAACGGAGGCACCGCCCCCCTTCAAGGTACAAATAAACTTTGATATTCCTATATTTTAAGGTTAGATAGACGCAGATGCTATAGACAAGTGGTTGAATCTACTAGAAGGGTATTCTTCTGTTCATAAATTTTCGGATAGAGAAAAGATTACTTTTGCGCTCCTCAAAGCCGTTCCCCATGTCAAAGATTGGTGGGAAACTTTCTGTGAGCAAAAGGAAATAGAGGAAGCCTCATTATTTTTAGTCACAACCACCTGAGAATCCTTCAGGGATGCTATTAAGGAACAATACTACCCTATTGGAAGTTATGACGACTTGTATACCAAATGGACCACACTGTGGTAAGAAAGAGACCAAGCAGTGCCAGATTTCACAAATATCTTCCATACCTTGCGCACCAAGTTGGGTATCAAAGATTCAGAGCAACATCTGGTGCTCAAGTATCGCAGTGCTCTGCATAGATACATCCAGACCAAAATGGAATTTCTGGACATCTCATCCTTGGGTGCGGCCTACCGATATGCTGCCAAAATTGAGCAGAAGCTCAAACAAAAGACGCGGCAATTTGGGCCTGGGAACCCCTCACAACAAAAGCCAGGAAAGGGCGGCCCCAACGCACCGAACAAAGGACAGAGCAAAGATGGGCAGTATCAAGACAACCAGTACAAGCCACAAGCAAAGAAAGACATTAGAAAGACAAAGAAAGATACCGGGAAGTGGTGCGACTTCCATAAGATCCCTTGGCATAGCACTGCTGATTGCCGCTCAAAGAAGCCGCTGGTGGCCGAAGTGAAAGCCTCTGAATCAGATGCAGATTCTGACTCCGAGACAGAACCAGAAAAGGGAAGACGGATCATTGACGCGGAACCCAGTGCCACCGTTGCTACCACCAAGCTCCAGCCTAGTGAACCAGACGAGCCAGAAGAAGGAGTGCACCTCTTCCATTCATAGATGTGGGTAAAAGGCACCCTGCTACACTTCATCGTTGATAGCGTAGCCATAAGAACCTCATCTCAACAGAGGTTTTCAAGCGGCTGGCCCTGTCAACAACACCGCACCCACAACCCTACACCATTGGATGGCTCCACTAAGGAAGCAATCTCCATGTCAGCCAACAGTGCCGACTGTCGTACGGCATCAAGCCCTTCAAAGACGAGGTATTGTGTGATGTTGCTCCTCTCGAAGTTTGTGATGTTCTTTTGGGCCAACCTTATTTATGGAAACGTCATGCTGTATATGAGTCTAGGCCTCGTAGTGTTATTATTACTTTGAACAGGAAATTGTACAGGATACCCGAGGCAGTCCCACCTAGTGATATTTCCTTGATCTCTGCTAAGCAATGTAGGAAGTTCATCTTGCAGACGGGGAAGTTTGTCTTCTTCGTGATTCGCTCTAAGAACAAGCGAAAGATTGCAGCCACATCCAAGGTCTCTGTGGCCAATCTCTCCACATAGCAGAAGCAAGTAGATAAGGTCGTGGAAGAATACTGGGATATCTTCTCCTCACCTATAGGGGTACCTCTGCACTGCCAGGTCAAGAAACCTATTGATCTAACCCCCGGTGCACCTCTGCCCAATGGGCTAGTCTATCGTCGCTCTTTGTTAGAGAATGAGGAGATCAAGCGACAGATCTAAGAACTGCTCCACAAGGGGCACATCCGCCCCAACTCATCACCTTACAGGAGCCCAATCATGTTGGTACAGAAGAAAGATGGAACATGGCGACTCTGTATTGATTACTGGGCTCTGAATAAAATCACTGTCAGAAACTAGTACCCAATTCCCCGAATCGATGACCTCCTTGATCAACTCACGGGGGCCAAATACTTCAGTAAGATTGATCTGAAGTCTGGCTACCACTAGGTCCTGATAGAACAGACAGATGTATGGAATACCACCTTCAAGTCAAAGGAAGGACTTTTTGAATGGTTGGTCATGCTCTTTGGTCTGACAAATGCTCCAGCCACTTTCATGAGGATGATGGATGATATCCTGCGACCATTCACCAATACTTTTGTGGTGGTGTATTTGGATGACATTCTAATTTACAGCAAGACTTGGGCTGAACACTTGCAGCATATTCAGCAGGTTCTGCACACCGTGCGGCAGCGCAAGCTATACGCTAAACTAGAAAAATGCTCCTTCGGCATGGACAGGGTCCATTACCTTGGCTACATCATTGATTAGCATGGCGTACATGTGGATCTAGCCAAGATCCAAGTCATCCGTGACTGGCCATCCCCAACAACACTCACTGAGCTTCGAAGCTTCTTGGGACTTGCTAATTTCTACCACAGGTTCGTGTTGGGTTTCTCCCATATTGCATGGGCCCTCAGCCAAATAAACAGAGGTGGTGGTAAGGCAAAATTTGCATGGGGCCGGTCCCAACAACAAGCATTCGATGATTTGAAGCAGCGCTTATGCTCAGCCCCAGTACTTTCACTACCGGACCTGCAACATCCCTTTGAGATCGAGACAGATGCTTCAGACTATGCTGTGGGCACCATTCTCA
The DNA here is from genome assembly GCA_032191745.1 of Picea mariana. Taxonomy (NCBI): domain Eukaryota; kingdom Viridiplantae; phylum Streptophyta; class Pinopsida; order Pinales; family Pinaceae; genus Picea; species Picea mariana. The sequence goes on along the minus strand of JASDQU010736793.1, from coordinate 34,289 downwards.
CTCAACAGGGCCACCCCGTGGCCTATCATAGTGAGACACTGTCTGATACTGTCCGTAAGTACCCTACTTACGACAAAGAAATGTACTCCATTGTGAAAGCATGCCGCCAGTGGAGACATTACATTCTTGGGAAGGAGATAGTCATCCACACTGATCATAAGTCACTGCAGTTCATGCAGACACAAGGAAAACTGTAGAATGACCGCCATCAAAAGTGGTCCACATACTTGCAACAATTCCACCTCAACATCAAGTATAAAATAGGAAGCACCAATCGCGTTGCTGATTGCCTTAGCAGACTGCCAGTTGCAGCACTCACCACGGTGCTAGACTCTTGTGGCCATGAGACATCTATGAGACAGACCCTGACTTCGCCACCACCTACCAAATGTTGGGTGCAAATGCAGTTGTTGATAATTTCCATCTTCAGGATGGGTTGTTATGTCGTTTGGGCCATATCTATGTTCCATCAAGTGAGTGAGCGAAGCTAATCTGGGAAGCCCACTACAGTCGGGTGGCAAGACACTTCGACGTCGAAAAGACAGTGGCGATGCTACAGAAACATTTATACTGGCCGAAACTTCGACAGGAGGTCAGCAAGTATATCAGGTCCTGCACTGGCTACGCTATTGCCAAACCGACCACTAAGAAACAGGGCCTGTACACCCCTCTTCCTACTCCTGACAGGCCATGGGAATCCATCTCAATGGACTACATGTCGGGCCTCCCATCCACCAAGCAGGGAAATGACTGTGTTTTTGTGGTTGTTGATCGTTTTTCTAAGATGGCGATTCTGGTTGCCTGCAAGAAGAGCATCACAGCAGAGGTCACTGCCAAGCTCTTCTTTGAACGAGTTTGGGCACATTTTGGAATCCCACAAACCATTGTATCAGATCGGGATAGTCGATTTCTTAGCACATTCTGGTCGAGCCTCTGGTCACTGCTGGACACCAAGCTCACCAAATCCACGACCTTCCACCCCCAAACAAACGGCCAAACCGAGGTTGTAAATCGAATGATTGTGCATATCCTTCACATGTATAATTTAAAGAACCCTCACACATGGGATGAGAGCCTTCCCTATGTACATCATAGCTACAACTGAGCCTTGCATATCTCAACCGGCCACAACCCCTTTCAAGTGGGGTTGGGATTCCAACCATTGGGTCCCACAGATGTTGCACTTCCCCTTGTGGTCACTTCGACTGACTCATCTCCTGTTCCAACTGAAGCTGACAAAGCCACCCGGTTCATTGAGCGGATCCAGCACATCTGCCAACAGGTTCAGGATATCCTACAGAAGTCCAATGACAAGTACAAACAATGCCATGATCAACATCGGGTGCCGCATAAGTTTCAAGTGGGCGACAAAGTTTGGTTGCACTTGCAGAAAGAACGCCTTACAGGACCCCATCAGAAGCTTCGCCCACTCCATTATGGACCGTACACTATCACCAAGACCGTGGGGGATAATTCTTTTGAGCTCAACATTCCTCCTTTCCTTGGCCTGCACCCAATGTTCAACGTGGATCTCCTTCGCCCTTATTTCCCACCATTATTGGACACCTCAGAAGTAGCAGAACAACTGACACCAACAGAGCTCAACCCCGACTGCATACAACAGGGATCCAATGATCAGATTGTGGACAGACAGATCAAGGGCACTCGACAACAAAGGATCCAGCTTTATCGAGTTGTCAAAGCAGGGTAGCTCCTGCACCAAGGCAAGTGGCTCACCCGGGGCCAATTTCAGCAGAAATTTCCTCATCTAATGGGGGACCTCAACGCAATGGAGACCATTGCTTCCCAAGGAGGGAGGATTGATCCATATGGATATCAGTGGCCACCCACCTTTTCCAACTGGCTCAAAACAACTTTCTGACATTTTTGGCAATTTACTATTTTTAGTAGTTTTTACTTCCGGGGCCATTTTGAGGGCCTAAATGAAGGTTTTTCGGTATCGAGCTCCTCAATGATAGCTGAAGGCATAATTGAGCCCCCAAAATGAATCTCCTCAACGACACCTTTCCAACGGGCTATCACACGCCTAAAATGGAGATCGTATGCAAAAGTTACGACCCCGGGAAGTTGATGTACTAGCTTACCCAAACGGGGCCCACATGACTTTTGGTGCTTCATCTCCTAGGGTTAGGTTTTTGGATGTCTAGGGTTTTTGGCATTCTTGCTTATGGTAAAAAGACCTTCAGAGCCTCATTGTAACCTTCTTCTTGCGAATGCGCGTTGCCGTCACATCTCTGCTCAGAGATAAGCCGTCACCATTCCAGCAAGCTTGTTTCCGTTGCATTTTATAGTTTCAGCTTATTTCGTTATTGAATAGAAAACCAGTTTTACTGTATCTCTATTATTTTGTGTTAAGCACCTGTTAATAATCTGTATTCATTTCGTTCTGCTCATAAAATCCGGATCAGATAACCTGGCAAAAATCTAGATGCTATTATGACAATACATAGGCTTAAGTAGGTTTGTAGTACTTGGCTGACACAAATGGAATTTTGATTACAATTGCATCATGTAGTTTTCCACAAACCAAAACTTTCAGTTCTGTCCCAGTTTTATGGTTTGCTAACTTTACGTACTCCATTGATATGTTCTTCTTTAGGAAAGGACTAAATCCTCCATTGATGACCTCCCCAATAGGTTTCCTTGAAGCATCCATTATCTCACGGTGATTCCTTGGAGGTGGAAAAATAGAAAGCATGCCAACCCCACGCCTTGTAGGATTCTCCTCGGACTATTTTAGTGTGACCTCATCACTGAGAAATCTACCCTCTGTCCATATTCTATGATTTGATCCTTGAACTAGATTATCTAGAAGGGGGGAAATGACATCTAGGGCCCAAGAGGCTTTGCACCCTAGAAATATCTTTCTTGAAGGTTTTATTCCTAATGCCCAAAAGGATTTGCACCTTAGGATTTGAAACCTCATTTTTCTTGGTCATCTAAGTCTTTATTCAAAGTGTTTCATTCTTGACTCCATAGGCCTAGAAAGTCAATGACACTAGTCTAGAACTCTCTTTGTGGTGAAAACATTCTTAGAATTAGCACTCTCCCTCTCCAAGCAATTTGACTAACTTTAATAAATTCAACTTTGGAAAACAAATGATATTTATTGTTGTTGTTACAAATGCTTGCTACATACACTAGGTTTTAGTTTAATTGTTGAATACTTACTTGAAATAGTAGCTAAAAATACTCATAATCATAGTCTAGCAATTGGATGTTATTGCACTTGTTGAAGGCTTAATTCTTATGCTCAATTGCTATATTTCTAGGTACTTTTTCATATTGCTGTTACAAAACATTAACTGTTGTTATACATTGTCTTACTATTGTAATTTTGCAACAACAATTGGTTATATTGATCATCTAGTGTCTAAGAGGCCATTAATGAGCTATATGACTTGGTAATTGTTTATTTTGTGCTTTGGATTGTTTATTGTCTTGTACAGGTGAGCCAATTACCTCGTTATCTCCCTTACCTTTCTTAGACCTAGATATAACATCTAGGTGACCAATATAGGGGGTTGTAGCCTTCTACTTGATCCCTTGAGGTCACCAAGGAAACCTCCTTTGTGTTGGATATTTTTCCATCACTAAAATGAGGGAAGTATCTACTTAGGTGATAGTGGTAAAAACTTCCAATTGTTACAAAGATAGGTATCATGTGGAGGCTTTGCACAAGTAAAATTCCTGTGATAGCACATCCAAAACCACTAAATTTAACTTGGACTCTTCCAAATTCTAAATGGAGCACTCATGCCAACAAGAATTATGACAACTTCCATGTATGTCCAAAATACACTTATCCGAAGATGCCAACTCTGCACAAAGTCACTTGCAAAACATATCCTTTATCATTATGTTTTATATATTTGAATTACAATCACCCTCTCTCTATCTTCTCAAAATGAAATCTGTAGTCCTTAACATGGTGATTTACACGACACTTCAAATATTTCAGACATTCAGTCCACCACAAATTCTTACTTTAGTATTCCACTACAACTTCTTACTTCAGTATAAACTTCCTAAAACCTTCTTGTTTTGAAGAAAGAGTTTTATGTTTATTACTATCTACTATTCATCGGGAGATCAACTTTCCATTTTGTAAAATTATAAGAGATCATATTTTCAAATTGTGATAAGAAATTTATGATTTTAGATATTGTGACTTAACTGTAGGAAAATAATGCTTATACTTAGGAGTGATTTATTGCAATATTAATAACATCATAGCGAATAATGCTTCATTGTGTGTTGTAATGGTAGTGACATCATAGTGAACAATATGCCCTGCAGTAGGAAACCTGATATTTTTGCAAAAATTGTACTTAAGCATCACTACACTGACAGGAAACTGCTTTCACATCTCTGGGGTCTCCTGAAATCAGAATATCTTGACCCAAGCAACAATGATCTGTATGCTGTGCTGCTTAATAAGATTGCCAATTTTCTAAGTTTAAAATCTTTAGTGTTGAATGCAAACTGATTTCACTGGAAGCTTACTTTTGTAGTTAGGACATTTGAAAAACTTGTCCAACTTATTTTTCACTAGCAATACATTCTCCGGTGGTGTTATTTTCGAGCTTGGAAATCTTGAAAAGATAAGGTATCTTAACATTAGTTCTAATAGATTTTATGGTAACATGCCTTCCTTGATAAACTTGGCCATCTTACCAATTTAGTAACTCTAGATCTCATTGATAATGCACTATCTGGATTGTTGCCAAAAGAAATTGGGGGCATGGAAAATTTGGTCTTTCTCTGGGTAGGATCAAACTCATTCAATAGTGAAACACCAGTTGAAATTGGAAATATTGTTAAGCTTAGTATATTATATTTTTAGTGTTGTAAATTCAATGGGCATATTTATTCGGAAATTGGATACCTTAATTCTTTGACAAAACTTGACCTCTCAGAGAATAACCTTACAGGATCATTTCCAGACAACATTGGTCATTTGCACAATTTTTTGTATCTAATTGTTGTGATTAATGGATTAAGTGGGAAGATTCCAACTACAATTGCCAGTTGTAAGAAATTGCAGGTGCAAGATTTGTAGTACAATGCATTTTCTGGGCTTCTCCCTGATGATTTTGCAAAGGAGTTGATTATGAGTTTTATTGTTAAGTAAATCTTCTACCTAGCCCTATTCCATCTTGGCTTGGGAGATGTAGAAGAACGGCTTCTATAAGGTAATCCAAAAACCAGTTAGAATGCCATTTGTCATAGTAATTGGGAAAGTGTTGAACTAGTTTGTGGTCATTTGTTGAATTAATAAAATTATCTTATCTCATCATATTATTATCTTTCCTTCCTCTTTGAATAAAATGGTTATGCCTTTTTTTGGTTTTTATTTTTGTTTGAAATGAAAATATTTTCAATATTTGAAACTTTGATAAACATGTAACAAAAATTGTTAATCCTGAGCTTAAGTATTCTGTCAAAAGATTGTCAAGTTCCACAGTAGATAAAAGAACAAGAAGCAAATATGCAAAATGTTATGGCACATCCACAAAAAATTGTTTGTCTAATGGAGTACGGAAATCTCTAGTAGTGTAACAGAATGTGAGGAAAGAGGATAATGTTGATGAGAACTTATCACAGGAAATAAAAAGAAATAAGACAGATAATATGATGAGCATCTTTTTCAAGTATTTAAAAGATTGTTCTATTCTAAAACTCTCTCGTTCACTCTTCACCATTCCCTTTTTGGTTCCACAATTTTGCAAATCCATTGGATTCTTCATTCCATACATAATGCAAAAAATTCTTGGAGATTGTGGAATGATGTGGTGTCTCTTTGGGACCCCCTTTTTATGCTAACGTCTATCAATTCCACATTTGGATATCTATTCATGTGATTCCAGTGCCCAAATTGCCAGCTTCAAGGTTGGACTTATGTTTTTGTGTTTTGCTTGACCAAAAAAGGATTTTCAAGTTAATTTTTGGTGACCACATGGAGTACAATGTCAAGAATCTACAGTTTGAATTCCATCTCAATATGATGGTGAATGCCAAAGGTTTTTTTTTTTTCTATATTCTAGAGTATTTGTATTATTGATAAGGGGAAATTATACAATTTTTTTTTGCTACTGGCTTGCCCATTGGGAAACCAGACCAACATCAAAACATGACATTGCCATTCAATAACTGTTTGATATGTCTAATATCTATAGCTGATATACTAAAATAGGAATAGCTCCTAGTTCCGTTATGAGTACTTCTTTCCTTATTTAATCTACTAAGTAGAGGTGGTGAACCCAATCCTCGTTGGTAATTTAACAAAAACCATAGAAGGAACAACATCAAAATTAGCTAATGTTTTGGGCTGCTACCACTGGGACTTGGGGCTGAGCATAGTCTAGATTGGACAAATCCATGCCGGCCAACTTGTCAGCGATCAAGTTCAACTTGTGGTCGACCAACTTGATCTAGACCTACACGCCATCGAGTTGCAGGAGGACTTCTTGGCGGGCTTCATGGTAATCTAACAAAACTATGCCCATCAGATTTTTCAGGTGCCAATATATATCCATTGTTTCCAGGTACTGCGAGGACCAGCCACAGAAAGAACCAGTGTCAGGAACCCACGAGTTGGTCATTTCCTTCACCTCGTCATTTGAGATGAACTTCCACAGAACACGATCATCAACTTTGGCCATATCCATTTCCGACTGAATTTCCAGAGGGGTGATTGAGCGATAGTTCTCCGTAGAATCTTCAGCCGCATCCACCAGTCGAAAGCCCGACTGGGTTTTGGGCCCGTGAGAATTGCTCCCCCGACCATGACGGGATGAGCTGCCCTGAGCCATGTCAAAAGAGTTGGAGAACCGACGTGCAAGATACATGATTGAGAAGGACGAGGAAGTTCCTACCGCAGGGCGAAGCAGGGAAGTTGTGGAGGGACATGCGAGACACACGACAAGAGACAAACAATAATGCAGCGAGAAGGGGATGCAGATAACATATCCATCCAGTGCCAGGACCCATAAATGGAGAGTTCTCTCATGATTTGCGTAGACACGAGCCATATTGGCCATCAAACTCATTTGCTTCACCAACTTCCTAAGCCACATGCGAAGGACATGGGTATCAAGCTGGTGAAGAGCGTGCAGAGTTATGACGTGAATGCGAGGACAGGTACACTCAAGTGAGAGGGAGAGACAACGACAGAGGCTAATAAATCGCATGAGGAGGTGAGGTGGGTGACAGAGGCTACTGGTAGGTGTCCATAGATCTGGAGGTCGGGGGTGCAGGGGGGTTAGGGACCCACTGATGCTTGGATTGCGTCCTTGACACCCCATACAGGGGATGGTGCATGCCAAAGTTATGTGCACATTAAAATAGACTAATTTTATGTGTTTCAAGGATCATGCACTGGAAGTTTGCACTTGTAATGGATGGAAACATCATTCTCAGTGTCATTGACCTCCTTGTTAAGTTTCATAGAATTTTAAAACGCTATGAGGGAGTTATGGAAGTTTGCATGTCACAAGATTGTTATCCATTTTGGATCACTATATATTCTTTTTTACTTGCATTCTTGTGTTGTCCCAACTTAAAATAAGTATCTTGATGTTGTATATGCTCTGCAAATGTTTTATAAACCTGCTTAGAGCCCATTTTAGAGTTGTTCATAGACCAATGCCTTTTTAGTACTACGATGGATTCTTCTTATTTCCCAAGCTCACTATTAGGCTCTTCAAACAAGATATGAACATTGGGTATGTGATTTCATAGAAGAATGTTAAGGCTTCATGGGATGACCATTTTGAGAATAACTAGCAATGATTGTAGTCCATGAAACAACATCTAGTATATAAATTCTTACAAACACTCGTTGAGCAATGCCTCTATGCTCACATTAGGCCTACATGTCTATAATCCCATTGATCACAACATCAATTCTAAGCCCTCTTATTATTACATAACCATGGACTTGTGTACCTTATTTCATAAAGAATAAATTGGCACATGCAGAAAAAACACTAAGCATGGTGATTGAGTTGGATTTTATGCCAATAAAGTTACTAGAATTTATGTTGTGCCCATAAATTCACGTCAATATATTCCATATTATGTAAATAGAGATTGTTGGTAAAATATGATTTATTTTACATAGCTCCCTTAATGAAAGCATTGTCACTAGTACAAAATGGTGTAATGAGAACATTAAAAGGTGGTAGAAAAGTATTTTGCTACCATATGTAAATATTCTCATCTTTTCTATTGCAACAATGATATTTCTAAGTTTTAGTCTAGATGCAATGGAATTGCAGTGGCTAGCTTGGGGATGCTTTGTACAATTGTAAGAATACTTGTGATGGATGTTTATGGTCCTATCAATGAAAAATATGGCAAAAAAATATGGCAGTATCTCTGAGATGAATGGTTTTATCCATAAAGGTTGTGAAATAACTAATGCTTTAGATGGAACACACAATACTACTACTGCATTTGGCAAGATAAGATGCAACTTATTCCAATTTTTTGTTGGAGGTTGATGTTTTTTTGTATTATTTTCACTTTACATGTAGTGATTCCTTGAAAAAGAGTTGTGAAGGAAATATTTAAATTCTTTTCAAGGATTTTCCATTGGCTAAGTTGCATTGATGTCTCTTGTATTATTTGGAGCATTCACAAGCCAACTTGCAATTGAAACAATGGATGTTCGTACAACCAAAGTATTAATTGGTTTAATTGTTGGGGATGACTAGTTTTAAGCTATGCCACTGAAAGTGTTGGAAGTGAAACATTGAAAATGATTGAATAGGTTCACACATAGCTCATAAATATTTCATGTATGATAGAGGGAATTGCTAAACCAAATTATGCAACTTGTTACTCCTTATTTTTCACAGGGGTAGTGTTGGTTAATTTCTTCACTACCCCTGGTTATTTTGATGAGCCTTGAACAATTTGATTACTTATTCGATATGGTTCCTCTTTTGAATCTTCACAATTTCCAAGGGATTTCTCATTTCTAAGGCATCTTCACATATATCAAGGCAGTTCACTATTCTCAAGGAATCGGTCAAAACAATTGTTACAAAAACAGGATCGTAGAACAATAAAATAAAACAAATTTGGAAATAAAACATAGAAGATACACAATACAATAGAGACAAAAATATATGTGGTTCACCCAATGTGGGCTACGTTCACCAAAGAAATTGCCAGGTCCTTCCTTTCTTATTATCCATCAAATGAAGGGATACAACCTACAACACATATGTTGTAACTTCCTCTTCTTTCTCTCACAGTCTCCTCTCTTAGAATACAATATTCACATTCTTCTACAACTGCAATACAATTCCCTCATACATAAAAGAGGGTTTCCTTCTAAGGAAAAAAACCTTAACATAACTTTTATCATCATAATTAGGAACATAATCAGGCTCCACAACTAAAAACAATTTGGAGTTGGACTCTTCATGCCGTGCCATGTCCTAGATTTTGTATCTCTCACCTTGTTTGCATGTTTTGAGGCTTGTGTTAGATCACTTTATGATATTTACACCTTGGAGATTGCATTTAAGGTTCCATTTGGCATGTGTGGAGCTATTTAGGTCTCCCTTGATTTGAGGGGGATGATGACACAATTTAGGGAGGGTTTTTGCACTTTGGAGACATCACACATGGTCTTTGGAGTTGATATGGAGGGGCCGCCCCCTCTTGAAGTATTTTACTCATGATTTGAAGGGATTTTTCACCTTGGAGGTTGATATGTCAACCTTGGAGGAGACCTAGGAGGGTTTTCTTACACACTTTGAAGAGTTTGTTGAGTTGTGCAAAATGATTTGGTGTAATTTTGTAGATTTCAACCACAATATTTTTAGAGACTAATTGAGCATTATAGAAATCACCATCTTAAAATTTTAAATATTTACAAATGATAGATCTAGTAGTTCTTTCATTTTTGACCCACTTTCAATATTGTAATAAAGTCTTTGCAAGAACATGAAGGTTAACTTAAGTATTGAGGAGCTTCCACAGTCTAACATATGAGATATCGTTTTTGGGATATCGACCAATTTCTCATGATTTTTAAAATTTCATGCATCAGGTGATGCTCATGAAGGTGAAGAAGTGGGATAGCAACTAGCAAAGTGACTCACATAGCATCAATATTCACCTTTAGGGCTCGCACTTAGTAACCAACACTTTTTGAGAGGTCAACCATCCCAAGACTCCTCTGGTTCAACTACACTTAATAATGGAGTTTTCCCCATAATCAAGACCACTTATATTGCTACCCCATTTGAAAAACTTTAACAAATATTGTGCCTTATGAACTATTCTGTTAGATCTCCCTTAACTCTTATAGTTAAATATTGGGGGACTTACGCAGTCCAACATATGATATTTCATTTTTGGGATATTTGTGTAGAGTAATTCATTAATATATGACCCATTTCCATGACTATTAGTTGCAATTGACCGATTTCTCATGATTTTGAATAGTCCACTTAGCATTTATTGCATCTGGTGACTCTCGTAGGGTTGAAGAAGTGGGATTGAAACTAGTCAAATGAATTACATAACAATCATCACTTCTATGGCTTGCACTCAATAATCAAGACTTCCCAAGAGGTCACCCATCTTAGGATTCCTTTGACTCAAGCATGCTTAACTATGGAGTTTTACCCACAATCAAGCCCACTAAGCTTGCTACCCCATTTGCAAAGTGATTCAGGAGTATCCAGAAGGCCCAAAAATCAAAGTGTTCAGAATCTAGTGAAAACTACACCAATTCAAAGAGCTCATCGCAATATTTCCAACAGTGCAAACAGTGCCTCAAACGAAGCTAGGACAAAGAAGTTGAGGCTAGTCAAAGGTTTGGTCAAACCCAGTCAAAGTCAACATGTTCGTACAACTAATGTCATCATTCATACTACTGACGTCAACAGGTGACTGTGCATAGATGACATCATGCTAATGTCAACATGCTGACATGGCAGCACGAGAGGCTGCCACGTGTAATGCATTTTTGGCATTTTGGGCAGCCACTTAAGCCTATTGGCGAGTGCCACGTGACAACCCTAGGTGACGTCATGTGGCACCACCTAAGAGATGCCATGTGGCAGGATGAAATCATGACATGCAGTGCTGACGTGGCCTCCCAAAAACATGAAAAGTGGTGCCTACATCAAGTTCAGGTGACTAGGAAGACTCAACACATGATTGGGCAGGCTCAACAAATGATAGGGCAACACATGGCCCAATCACAGGGCACCCCATGGAACCCCGGAAATTCCCAATGTGGGTTGGGAAATGTCAATTAAAAATAAATAAATAGTAAAAGGCTGTTGGTCGGCCGACAGCTGGCCCAACCAATGACCCATAAAATCTGGTCAAGTTTGAACCATATCTGGTAACCACCTTCCAACGAAAACCGACGACTGTATCTCCAAAAACCCATGCCAACAGTCCCATAAAATCCAGAAGGATCCCATGATATCTTCCCATTGTACCTTTTAAAACGACGGGTGGTACCGACTGTCAGACCGTCCACCCATCGAATCAAAGGATGGCTCCAAGTCTAAAGTTGGCAGGTGGTTTGGTGGACTGCCAGGATTAGCGACGATTAATATGTGGGCGGTGAATCATATGGTATAATTTTATACCATATAATATATTATATGTATTTTAGTTATAACAAAGAACTAAAAGGGTGTTATGTTGGGTTTGACCCCCGTACCTCCCCTAGCCAATAACTTAAGTTAGCCCTCCACCATCCAATCAGGCTAACTGCCTACATTGTAATGTATTCCCATGAAATCAAACTTAATACCAAGCATTTTCCAGAGCTCAGGGAAGGAGGAGGATCCCATAGGTCGTACGAAGGCACATAAACCAATGTAGAGACAGAGCATTTAATGCAAGTTGTAGGCATGCTTTACAAGGCAGAGAGCCTAGCGGGGGCTTGGAGATGACTTCATCCATTTGAGAGAATTTGACAATCATTCCTACACGATTTTGTGCCATTATCACAATGACGACGTACGTTTTTGCATCATAGTTGCGGATTAGAAGACTTATGGAAGAAAACCCAATGTAAGCGTGGTGCTTTTGTAATTTTGATTTTCTTATGAAATATTTCAAAAGATGTATGTATGCTACAGATTTCGATGAGGGTGGAGTGTTGTAGGAAGGAAAGAAGAACTGATCCATTGCAAGAAAACTCATCATTCTATCCTTTGCACGTAAACTGAGGTAGTGTAGTGTAGTGTTGGAGACTATTTTGGCACTTTGTCATAAAGTAGCCAATATGACATTCATAGATCTCAATTTTGCGAGACAAATGTAATGACAGTATTTGGGCTTGAATCTGATTAGTGGATTCAAAGAGGACAATTGCTTCCATTTGTGAGAGAGTCTTTATTCTTCCACATATTGTGAGAAATTTTCCCTTGGATTGTCCATGGAGATTGCCTCGTTTCATGAGAGAATTTTCCACATGTTGTGAGAAACTACTCTATACACATAAGAGCACCTCTTTGATGATGTCATTGAGAGTGGGACTGCATCCCTTTTATTTCTAAAAGAGAAGCATCTTTTAAAGAAGAGAATGAAGCGGCTACGCAATTGAGCGGAGCCCAGAGATGTAGCCCACCATGGGTGAACTCACTTATCAATTGGTGTTTCTCTTGCCCTTATGTGTGACTTCTTATCTCATGTTTATTATGCTTCCTTATTTTGTAGTTAAGTTGTTGGATGCATTAAGTAAATGGCACATGAGAGTTAATAAGCTTCTTTACCAAGTTTTATTCAATTTGGATTCAAGCCTCTTAAACACTTCAACTTCACCTTTTAAACGCAATCAAGTTCAATAAAAACGATCTTAAATCTAACCTTTAATGGAGTGGCATAGAACTAAGTAAATATTGGTAACATGGTCACCTCGGTCTCAGATCACAAAGCCTTAGCAAGTATTGCACATTATGAACTATTCAATTAGAGCTTCCTTGAGTATTATATTTAAGTATTGAAGGACTTCCACATTTCAACATATGAGATATTATTTTTGATATTATCTGTATTGAGTAAGTAATTAATATATAATCCATATCCGTAAGTATATCTAACCAATTTCTCTTGATTTTGAATAGTCCACTTAGTACTCATTGCATCGAGTGATGTTTGCAAGGGAGAAGAAGTGGGATTGAAACTAGTGAAATGAATCACATAGAATAAACCATCATCTTTAGGGCTTGCAACCAATAACAAAAAATTATTGGGAAGTTAACCATCCCAAGAATTATTTGGCTCAACCATGCTTAAATGTGTAGTTTTCCCCAAAATCAAGCCCATTTAGCTTTCTACCCCATTTGCAAAATCTTAGCAAGTATTGTGCCTTATAAACTATTTAGTGAAAGTTTTGTGGATTCCATGCATAAACATCACCCATTAAAGCATTATGAAGATTATTTTATGTGATGGAAATGGAAATGCAAATCTTATAAAAAGTTGCATGCATAGTGGAATTGATATCAATATCAAGATGCAAAGGTTGCTTGAGTCCAGTCCATCCGAGACATAACTGTATAGATCATTGGGGTGGTTTTTCAAGACTACTCTAGAGGAGTAACATTTCCTGATTTTTCTTACCATCTGATTGTAACCATAATATTGAGTTGTTAGTAGTTGATTCTATTTCAAAATTTAGTTATTAACATCTAATTGTAACATTGTCTACTTTTGCTTTCAACCTTGTTTGATTAGTTTTAAGTTTGAACTGCTTTGAATCGTATACATTTTAAATCAAATATGAATGAAGGGGTGCCAAAGAAACATGACTTTTCTTAAACCCCTTTACTTTGGATTCTATTCATCCAAATCCTATCATAACTTTGTGGATGACAAACATAAATTCTTGGAATTTAAGATGTATATATCGTTTATTAATAGAATTGAAAGGTGGCATTTAATTCAAAAAGTAAATAAATAATGAAATTTGATTGCATTTCATCTTAATATATAAAACTAGATGACATGAAGAGTATTACCTGAAGATTTGCATGGCATTAAATGCAACATCAATATGGAAATTTAGATTGAACATTTTCTAACCCTTTATTTTCTTGTTCATGAATATACTTATCGCATATTCTGATCCACCATCTTTTCCACTGTGACTCGCTTTGATATTGTTAAGAGAAAAAATATATATCAAGCATGGGCGTGAGAATGAATTTCCTTAAGAATAATCCAGACAAAGCAGTCCACTGAGTTTTTCAACGATGGTTCTCTTTTTCCATAGCCCTGAAGGTTGATCTTTATCCCCCATCTGACCTTCATTTGTTCTCTCCTTTGATTGGAAATAAATCCTAACAATAGTAGCTCCATTGTGAGTGATGATATTTTTTTCAAAAGTTGAAGACACAAAAGTAGCCTACAGTTTTTTCAGGGAGTTATCAGAGAGATCCGTCTGCTATACTATAGTGTTAAACAGACTTATGTATGCCTTTGCTGAAACAGGGAAAACAAAATAAGCTCTTCGACTCATGCTTATGCTAGTTAATTTTGTCATGCATCCCTACAAAACATAGATTGATGAGAATGATGTTAGTACAAGAATATATGAGCCTATTGGTATTATAATTATCTTCCCAATTACAAATATGATGGTCATATGATTATGATTCCAAGGTGTTAGTAGGATAGTGCAAGTTGAAGGGATAACCTATAATTCAATTCCTTAAAATTTAAATTTTTGCATTACATCGTGTAACTTTTTGCAGTGTTTTGAAACTTGGTATTGGAAAAAATTTGAAAGGGGTCATCAATTTGGGAAACCAGCAAAATGGGAAAATAGCCAAAACTTGGTAGGCATAGACTCATGCTTATGCTAGTTAATTTTGTCATGCATCCCTACAAAACATAGATTGATGAGAATGATGTTAGTACAAGAATATATGAGCCTATTGGTATTATAATTATCTTCCCAATTACAAATATGATGGTCATATGATTATGATTCCAAGGTGTTAGTAGGATAGTGCAAGTTGAAGGGATAACCTATAATTCAATTCCTTAAAATTTAAATTTTTGCATTACATCGTGTAACTTTTTGCAGTGTTTTGAAACTTGGTATTGGAAAAAATTTGAAAGGGGTCATCAATTTGGGAAACCAGCAAAATGGGAAAATAGCCAAAACTTGGTAGGCATAAACTCAGATCAGAAAAACTTGAAAAACTTAGCAACCTGAAAAAATTGGAAAAACTTGGAAAATCTCATAAAGATAAGAAAAAGTCCAAGATATTTATATCTCTTTGTTTCTCAATGCTATCCGATTTGGATTAGGGTACTAATTGTTATATTTATGGGAATTAGTTCCCTGTTGAATCTGAGATTCATCACAATGATTAGTATTAAAAATATTTGACTAAAAACCTATATCTCCGGGTAAATTATATTGAACTCTTTCAAATCTTTAAAGCTAGGTCATCAACTACTTCAAGAAAAGATGGTTAAAAAGAAAGGTTTTAGTTCAAATTGATTGACAAAATCCAGTTTCAATTATCAGGTGAATAAACTAATTTTATTGTGATCTAACCAGCATGTGAAGTGACTCTTATATATATTTTACCCTTTTGTTTCTCAAGTAATAAAATGTTTTTGATTGAAATGAGTTGTTAAATGTTTGACAATGTGGAATCAATATAATTCTCTGGTTGGTGGCTCGTTAAAGAAAACAACATCAAGCCAACCAAATAACCCTATCAATTTTAAGAAGCAATGCCAATAGTATTTACCCTGTTGACCTCTGTTCTTCTGCTAGGTAAAAGTAAAGGCTCTTGCTTGCCTTTGAATATGTATGAGACATTATCCAAAAGTGATAGACATTGCATGTGTTGCCCTTAATGGGCTTAAAATGGGTGATAAGACTTTGACTATGAACCATTCTACT
>JASDQU010736792.1:75513-88630 GCA_032191745.1 Picea mariana | reverse complement strand
CCTCCCCCAAGTACTCTGCCTCTCTTCTCCACAATAACCATATAGTTAAGTTCAAATTACAAATATAGAAAATAATAATAAGCATACTTTCTAATTTCAAATATAACTTTTTGATGGATTATATATATATATATATATATATATATATATATATATATATATATATATATATATAATAATAATAAAAATTCATAAACATTGAACCATGTTTTCTATGGAGGAATTTCAAAGTGTTAAATATGACAATATAAAACTTTAGACACTCACAAAATCAAATTTATTAATGATTACAAATAGTAATATTTTTCAAAGTACAACCTATTGATTATAAATCATAATGTTTTTCCAAGTACTACAATCTTAGTCAGTATCATAATTATTAACTAATTAAACTACCATTCGAGTTTAATGAGGATATTCATAATTTGATTGATACAACCGTCAGTTGGAGTGAATTGTGTGATAATTCACACATGAAGAGTGTCAACTTGTACTTTGGAAATCCAATGAAGGATTAAAACTTATTTAGATTTGTTCATTTGGCTCATAATCCATTTAATGGTCATTTTGTATTCAAAATATAATCATATATTGGGCGTTTTGAATCCTAACAATTACACCTATCTAATGGCAATGGAAGGCTCAAATTACTAGAGAAACGAGAATAATTCGAAGATTGAGAATACTTCTGCAACTACTATTAGTGTTACAAATTCTACAATTGTTTTTCCTATAGCATTGATTATTTCAAAAAGGTTTGTAGATACATTTCCTGAAGTTCGTATTCATTTAATTAAGAGTGCTTCCAAAGAAAGGGATAAAAATTTTAAAGCTCATGCATAGAATGAACAACCCACGATAGAATTTCAACTCATTATTGAGAACAACCCGAATATAATTATGAATGATTTAATGGGGATTAAACGTGATCTTCATGTTCTAAAATTTCTCAGATGCCAAGATGAGGAGAATAATGGGGTTGGCAACGTTAGTTTATCTACCTTTGGGCATAATGTGTACATTAGAGAAGATGAAGAAATGGGTGATTCCTAAATAGACTCAAATCATTATATGTTAGTTGTATTAAGTTGAAGTACTGTGTGTGAGTATACGATTTAGACATCTTTTCTAATTTTGATAAGTCTAGGCTTTTAACCTAATACTTTGTATATCTCGTTTTTAATATAAATGAGTTATGTTGTTCTTTTAATGAATCATCTCGTATTTGATCAATGTAAGTTATGTTTATCTAAAAGATATTTACAAGAAGTATTCATCTGAAAGATATGTTAGCAAAATATATTTTTAATAATTTTTTGGTTTCAATGTACTTAAGCCAATGTGGAATTTCATATTTGCACTCATATAGATTTTATACTATGCTCAGTTTTTGTAAGGAATTTTAAATTATTTTGAGAAAGAAGAATTTGTATTAAGAATAAACACTTGTTCTTTAAAGAAAAAAGAGAAAATGATTGTTATCCTTTATGCACATTAGGTAGGTTTCAGTCTAAAAATTCCAATATAATGTTATAGACATGTGTGAAATCACAAATGACACCTTTTGCAAGTTGATCCTCTTAATTTGACTTAAAATTGGCACTAAGGAATGCATTTTACTCTGCGACAATTTTGCATTCATATTTACATGATATCCCAAATCTAGCTGCATGAAAGCAACATCTCATTTTCTTCAATTGCACTTTAAATGACATATGTAAATTTACAATGTATCTAACTCCATATTACAACATTTAAAACAATCTTTGAGCTACAATGAAGCTTGGGCACGTAAATTTACATATGTAAATTTACAATGTATCTAACTCCATATTACAACATTTAAAACAATCTTTGAGCTACAATGAAGCTTGGGCATGTGTTTTAATGTTGTCACTTAGTACAAGTTTGACCTTGCAAATTATAGAGTCTTTTTGCACAAGAGAGTCTTTTATGACTGAAAATGAAAAAATGACCTTGGTTTCCCTCATAAACCACCATCCTATGATTTATCATAATGTTGTGAATATTTGTGCATAGAAATCATCATTTTTGGAGTGTAAATGTATTACTAATTGTACAAACATGTGATAAATATTGGAATGATCAGCTGTTGAGGGTTGTTGAGGAATCAAGATGTTTTGAGAGAATTCTTGTAGTGGTTAATGTTACATTCATTTCTTTGATCCAATGTTTCTTTTAAGCGAAATTTCACCAATTTGGCTAAATTTTATTTGCTTTGAAGAAATTCAGGCTACAAATTTTCATATTTTCATTGAAAATAAAAAAAAATTGTAGCATAATTTATTATTATAGTTATGCATATACTTATATTTTTCACCTAAATATAATCATTTTCCATGAATATATAATAGGTTTTCTTAAAAAAAATTCAAATCAATGATTGTGCATCCCAAATGTTTTGGGAATATTCACTACATATGGATGAACTATTAATAACAACTACTCTTGGGAAAACCATGAAATTTCAATTGAAGTCATGTAAAATTATGTAGGAAAATAAATGTTTTTAATATTTTATTTGTATTATTATTTTTACTTCTTTCAACATCTAGGTGGTATACCATGTTGTATATTAGTGTGTATAATGTTTTCCATGTATTTCTAAAGATATTTTCCATTGCCATTTTTTCTTGTTGTAAGTTGGTGTTAATTATTGTCAAAGATGCACATGTGACACTAATGGAATGGTGGTGTTGCCAAATTTCAAAGGTATTAACAAAAATTCAATTGGTTATCGCCTAAGATAAATAATATATGTATTTTTTACATATATGCTTTGATCACAAAATAGTTTGATAAGTTATGATTTGTGTGTTTTGAAAGAAGAAACATTTCTTTGATCCCTAAGTCTAATTACCCTACTTGTTTTCAATCTACCTTCTAATTTTAATAGTGACTAAAGGTATTATTAGAGTTTTGTTGGATGCAAAATTGACATTAAGGCATACATTTTTACTCTGAGGTCGATTTGCATCCAAATTTACATGAAATCCTAAATCTAGTTGCATGAAATAAACCTCTCATGTTCTTCAATTGCACTTTAAATGATATATGTAAATTTAATTACAATATATTTAGCTCCATATTACAACTTTTACAACAATTTTTGAGCTATAGGGAAGCTTGGGAGTGCATTTTAATGTTCTCACTTATTACAGGTTTGACCTTGCAAATTACATAGTCTTTTTTCACAAGAGTCTTTTATGTCTGAACATGAAAAAATGACTTTGGTTTCCCTCATAACCCACCATTTTCAGATTCATCAAAATGTTGTGAATTTTTATGCATAGAAAACATATTTTTTGGACTGTAAATGCACTACTAATTGTACAAACATGTTATTAATATTGATATGATCAATTTACAACTTAAATCCTATGTAACATTTCCAGCCACATGTTGGGCTATGCCACTTAAAAATTTCGAACTCTGATAATAGTTTAAATCATAAAAATACTCTGCAAATGCACATAATTATGCATGCAACATACAAGGGAAAAACCCAAGAAAACAAATGCATAAATATTAATGCAGCATATGAATTAACACACAATTGACACTTATATTTTATTTTAAAAGAACACCAATTGTGTGTATACCTTTCACGTTCCTCCCAGCCTTAGACCACACTGCTCATAAGTCTCAGCAGTCGGTCACCCTCGAGCTAGGACTAAACTCCACTTGGGTAAATGATTCTTAACTCAGCTAAGGTATCTCAGACAGTAGAAAAACTCAGTCGCATGTGCCAACTCAAACTAACAACCTACAATCCCTCATTCTCCACATGCTCGTCCCAACCCAGGAAGTGTGCCATTTCTCTACTCAACAATCCCTCGACTATCTCAGTTCCTTTCTGGGGCTTCAACATGTCGGACATGAAGTCTCAGAGCCCTGTAGCTACAATTTGGCACCTTTGGAAATCAATTCCCAAAAATTCTCTCACCTAGAGAGAATGCTCACGACCATGACGACCCGTCTCTTCAATATCCTACGGGTCTGACAACCCACCTCTTCAATCTAACTCCAAATCTAACCAGGGTACATGTATAGGTACAAGTACATGTATAGGAACAATAGGGTACAAATGAAAATTGAGTGAGTGAAGGAATGATTATAGAATGATAGGAAAATGAACCAAGTCCAAACTATATGTATGCATGTTCTCAACTTGACACTTGTCATGTTGAGAACTCCCTTGGGCCCACTTGTTCCCATCCTTAGAACTTAGGATAAAATAATTATCCATACTTTATACTTTAAGGAGTATTAATATAATATTATTTTGGGCTTAAGCCCCCCTAGCTTAGCCCCTTATCCTTAACTTTTAGTTCCCTTTCCCTATTTAGTGGATTTTATCCCCCCATACTCTTTTACATGGTTGGTCTACAACATGGATGTGTTTTCATTAATATTTTCATGTGATTACATATTACAATGATGACTCATTGGCCATTTAACATCTGACTCTCCATCTTAATAACCACACAGGCACTCTGGCCTCAAAATACATATACACAAAGGCACTCTGGCCCCAAAAATGTGCACTTACTCCATTGTATGCAAACTCGGGATGGTACTGCACCCTTCCTTTAGTGCGCAATCCTCACACACTCACAAAGGTGTGAGATACATTATAAAATGTGTACACTTATTTGGTATGAGATTCTCACACACTGACTCAATGCATGTAGAACCGAACCAAAGACCTTGTACCATCATCTCACCAGCTTATATGTATAATTACATTTACATTTATATATACAATTGAGGTTTGGAATAGGGGTATTACATTCCCCTCCCCCTTATTTATACATTGTCCTCAGTGCAATATATACACATATACAACCAAAATTTCAAAGTCTTAAAAAATATGTGGGTATTTTGCTCGCATAACATCCTCGTGCTCCCAAGTTGCATCTTCAGGACCATACCAGGTCGAATGGACCTTTACTAGCCCTATGGATCGATTTCAAAGCTTCTTGATCTTCCAGTCCTATATGCACACCTAATGCACTTGAAAGTCGCCCTCTTGCTCCACCTGAATAACATTTCAATCAATGACATGATTAGCATCAGGTACATACTTTTTAAGCAATGACACATGTAATACATTATGAATACATGTTGATACCGATAAGGCAAACATATGTGATATAGGACCAATTCTCTCCAGGATTTCAAACTGTCCATAGTAACGTGTGTCATCTTTAAACAATTTCTCAACTTCAGGGAAATTCTCTTGGATTTTACTTTCAAGAACACATGGTCACCCAATTTAAATTCTCTGTGAGTTTTTCCTTTATCAACATAGTTTTTCTTCCTATCTTGGATATCCTTTAAATTATGTTTTATTTTCATCATTTTCTCTTCCATTTCCCTGAGTAGTTCTGGCCCAACCACTGCTCTGTTTGCTGGGTTGTCCTAGTTCACTAATGTGTTTCACTTTCTTTCATAAAGTGCCTCAAATGGGCTCATATTTAGAGATGCTTGGTACCCATTGTTATAATAAAAATCTACCAAATGTAAATAATCCTCCCATTTGGATGGTTTATCCATCACATACATCCTTAGCATGTCTTTTATCGCCCAATTCACCATTTCTGTATGCCCATCGGAATCTGGATGATAAGTTGTGCTAAAATTCAGATTTGTTTTGAATCCCTTGAATAATACTTTCCAAAAATTTGATGTAAATTTTGGATCTCTGTCAAACACAATTGTCTTCGGTATACCATGTAGTCGAGCAATTTCTCTCATATAAATATCAACAATGTTGGATGCCTTGTGTGTGAGATTTACTGGAATAAAATGGGTAGCTTTAGTAAACTTATCCACCACTACCATGATAGAATCATGATGCTTTCTTGTTCTGGGTAGTTTGGTGATGAAATCCATTGTTACAACTTCCCATTTCCACTCAGGAATGGGCAATGGTTGTAGCAACCCAGCTGGGTGTTTATGCTCAACCTTGGCCTTTTGACACTCCAAACACCTGACAATAAAACCAACAACCTCTTTCTTCATACCTGGCCAATAATAATGGCTCTTGATAGATGCAAGAATTTTCTAGTAACCTAGGTGCTCAGCATAAGGCACATTATGCACTTCTTTTAAAATCAGATTTTTCAATTCCCGAGAATTTGGCACATAAATTCTGCCCCTGTACATGAGAATTTCATTTTTTTCTAGCTTATATTCTTTACTTTTCTGCTGCAAAATACCTTGCTATAATTTTGTCTTTATTTCCATGTATGGTAAATATGATTTTGTAGCCTCTAAGATTCTATCTTTCAAATCTTATTGGTACATAATAATGGTTGTAACATGCATCTCATGCATCCTTTTGCTGAGTGCATCAACCACCTTGTTCTCTTTCCCCTTGATATGTTTTATATTAAAGTCATATTCACTGAGGAATTCTAACCACCTATTTTTCTTGACATTTAGAGTTGGTTGTTCAAATAAATATCTCAGACCACTATGGTCTGTCCTCAACTCAAATCTTTTTCCCATGAGGCAGTGCCTCTACATATTCAAGGCATGGACTATGGCTGAGAATTCCAAATCATGAGTAGCATAGTGTCTTTCATGCTCCTTTAATTTTCTTGATTCATAGCACATCACATACCCATTCTGACCAAGGACTCCACCAAGTCCTTATTTACATGCATCAATGCATACAATGAAGTCTTCATTTGGATCAACAATCCTTAGTATTGGAGCACTTGTTAATAAATTCTTCAANAACTCCTTTCACAATCCAATGTCCACTCAAACTTCACACCCTTCTTCTGCAAGGAAGTGATTGGGTTTGCAATCTTTGAGAATTCCTCAATGAATCTTCTATAGTAACCTGCAAGTACCATGAATGATCTCACCTCAGAGACATTCCTTGGAGTTAGCCACCCCTCAATGGCCTTTATCTTTTTTGGGTCCCCTGTTATTCCTTCCTCTGAAATGATTGGCCCAAATACTAAATTTGTTTCTGATAGAATGATCACTTGCTCAATTTGGCATACAACTGATGCTCCCTCAATACCTGTAACGCCATTTTCAAGTGTTTCACATTCTTTTCTTCAGAACTAGAATATATAAGAATGTTATCCAGGAAGACAATGAAAAACTTATCTAAGTATTATCTGAAAATACCATTCATTAGACACATGAAGACAACGGGTGCATTTGAAAACCGAAATGGCACCACTGTGAACTCATAATGGCCATACCTGGTTCTGAAGGAAGTCTTGATGATGTCTTGTTGTTTAGTTCTTACCTAATGATAGTTTGACCCGAGATCAATCTTTGAGAATATTTTTGCATCTTTCAACTAATCAAAGAGGTAATCTATCATTGGCAAAGGATACTTGTTCTTCACAATTACCTTATTCAACTTCCTGAAGTCAATGCAAATTCTCAATGTTTCATCATTTTTCTTTACAAATAATATCGGGGAACCCCAACGTGACACACTTGGGCATACATACCCCTTTTTTAGAAGCTCTTCAAGTTGTATTTGTAATTCCTTCGGTTTTGGTGTACTCATCCTATAAGGGGTCTTGGGTACTAGGGTTGTTCTAGGCATCAAATTGATGGAGAAATCAATATCTCGTTTGGGTGGAAATCCTAGTATTTCTTTAAATACATATTCAAACTCTTTTAGGACTGCATAATATTCAATATTTGGAATTTTATCTTTAGGTGTCTCTTCAATATGTGCTGCAAATATTTGACATTGTTTCCTGTAATATTTCTTCAGTTGCAAGACTGTAAGTTCTCTAACGGTTACTGCCCTGGGAATTCCATGTACTGTCCTTAAGTTCCATTCATCATCCAAGCAAATAAATGCCTTATTATAACAGTCTAGGAGAACATGATGTTGGTCCAACCAATCCATACCAATTAGGTAGTCATAGTGTTCTAAAGGTATGGTGTTCGAATCTACCCTAGTGCACAGCCCATTCATTTCCATTGGGCATGTCTTAACCATCTCATTAATTTTACTTTTAGCTCCTGCAGCCAGCTGCACCAACCAAGATTTTTCAAGATTTCTTCTTGGCAATTGAAATCTTTCCACCATATTAGGATCTAGATAACTATGACTAGCTCTCGAATCAATTAAAATAGCAATGGGTTGGTTGTTGATCTTACCTTCCACTTCAATCATATGTGACTGAAACTCAACTTTCTTGTTATCTAGGGTTGCATAGATCCTAGGTACATTTTTTCCCATGTCCTCCACTATATCAGCTTTCTATACATTGTGAACAATCCTCACTTTTTCATCTTTGTGAGGGAAATCTCTGTACATATGATCTCCCCCACAACCCCAACATTGAATAGGTGGTTTCCTTGATCTTTGCCCCAATGTCTCGATCATTCTGGGTTCTTTAGAAGTTGGTTGTCCTTGAGAGTTACTTCTGAAGAATGGTGGCTTAGTTCCCTTCTTCCTCTGTTCCATCTTGCTTTTCATTTTGTCTTCCCAAGGTTTTTGGAAAGTTGTTCTTCCTTTATGCTGATCATAAAGGAATTTAACTTGCCTTATGGTTTCCTCCAATGTTTTGGGATTATCATATTGTATCTTGTCACTGATAAATGATGGAAGCCCATTCAAATACCTCTGAATATTAACTTGTTCATCCTTGATGAAAGAAACATACTTCAACAGCTCTAAAAACCTCTTTTCACATTCATCTATAGTCATACTCCCAAGCTTGAGTTCAAATAACTCCATTTTTTTTTCATAGCATCACTTATTCAAGTATTTCTTTTGAAAATACCTCTTGAATTCCCTCCAAGTAAGCTTCTTCTCATCAATGTGTTGTACTTTCACAAATTGGTCCCACCACATTGGTGCTTTTCCCTTGAGTTGATAGATGGTAATTCTTCCTTCTTCTTGTGAAGAGTAATTATGCAATTGAAAATACTTCCTCATGCCTAGAAGTCATGTCTCTGCATCTTCATCCTTCTTGTGATCACCATCAAATGTAGGAGGCTTGATTTTGCTCATTTATCCCTGTAGCTCATCCACCTCAAACCTTATCTTATGTTTCCTGACAAGGAATGGACTCGAACTACTATGTGCTCTCCTAGTTGAATGCCTTGGGGAGTGATGGTGATGTCTTCCAACACTTCTTCTTCTCCTCCTCTCATCATGAGACCTGTGACTCCCTGATCTGCTTGACTCTATCTCCTTATCCATTTTCTTCTCTATTCTATCTAAACTCTGCATTAACTTGATGTTGAAGCCCTCCTACTTCTCATTGGCTTTCATAAGCCTCTCATTATCAACTTTAAAACTTTGGACATCCTTTTTCAACTAGCATTATGGAGCCATATTCAACTTTGGGCGTATAGTTTAATATAGCCAACTTTAATAGTTTTTCCCTTTGGTTTTATAATGCAATATACAATTATGGAGCCTAAATTATGGAGCCATATTCAACTTTGGGCATACAATTTAATATAGCCAACTTTAACAGTTTTTCCCTTTGGTTTTATAATGCAATTCTTAGCCTTTATGCACACCGGGTAGGTTATGTCTGGAAATCCCAATATAAGTTTATAGACGTGTGTAAAATCACAAAATACATCTTATGAAAGTTGAACCACTAAATTTGGTTCAAAATTGAGACTAGAGCATGCATTTGACGCTGAGGCAGTTTTCCCTTTTAATTTACATGAAATCCCAATTCTAGGTGCATGAAAGCAACCTCCCCTATTCTTCAATTGAACTTTAGATGCATAGGTAAATTTATCATTTATGTAATTCCATCTTAAAACTTATAAAACAAATTTTGGAGCTACAAGGAAGCTTAAGCGTATATTTTCATTTTGTCACTTAGTACAATTTATACCTTGCAAATTACAAGACAAACCTTGTCTCTTTTGCAGAACAACCATTTTTAAACTTAAAATTGCAAAATAAACAACATGAACCTGTCTACTATGATAAACCACATCCCCATCAACTTGCACAACTCAAATCTAAGGTATACTACAATATTGGGTTACTTTTTACAAACAATTTTTGCATTTAGAAGGTTTTACTATGCATCTCTTGCTTACTTTTGCACAAAAGAGTCCTTTATGATTGAAAATGAAAAATCGACCTTGGTTTCTCTCATAACCCACTATCCACTGATTAATCAAAATGTCATGAATATTTGTGCATAGGAATCATCCTTTTTGGAGTGTAAATGAACTACTAATTGTACTA
The DNA here is from genome assembly GCA_032191745.1 of Picea mariana. NCBI lineage: Eukaryota > Viridiplantae > Streptophyta > Pinopsida > Pinales > Pinaceae > Picea > Picea mariana. The sequence goes on along the minus strand of JASDQU010736792.1, from coordinate 78,390 downwards.
ACATGTTACAAATATTGGAATGAACAATTTACAACTTAAATCCTAAATTATTAATCCTTATCCAGCTTTGGGCGTTCATTTTAATATAGCCAACTTTAACAATTTGAACCACTGGTTTTACAATGCATTTTTAATCATTTATGCACACTAGATAGGTTTATGTCTGAAAATACCAATATAACTTTATACACGTGTAAAATCACAAACTACAACTTATGCAATATGAACCACTAAATTTGGCTCAAATTTGAGACTAGGGCATGTACTTGAGGCTGAGGCAGTTTTCCCTTCAAATTTACATGAAATTTCAATTCTAGGTGCATGAAAGCAACCTCTCGTGTTCTTCAATTGAACTTTAGATGCAAAGGTAAATTTATCATTTATGTAACTCCATCTTAAAACTTATAAAACAAATTTTGGAGCTACAAGGAAGCTTGGGCGTGCATTTTCATTTGTCACTTAGTACAATTTAGACCTTGCAAATTTCAAGGCAAACTTTGTCTCTTTTTCATAACCACCCATTTTAAACTTGTAATTGAAAAATAAACAACTTGAACATGTCTACTATGATAAACCACCTCCCCAACAACTTGCACAACTCAAGTCTAAGTTATAATACAACATTGGGCAGGTTTGGGCACAAACAATAGAGAAAAAATCTATGCCCTCTAGATCCTAATTAAGGTTGCAGTGGATAGGCAAGTTAAGAGGCTACAGGTCTTTGGTGACTCTAAAATTTTGATGGACTGGGAAAATGATAAGAGTAACATTTCTAACTAGAAGCTGGGGCCTATTTTCAATAGGATTATGGAAAAAAAATAGTTTTTGAAGAGGTGTCCTTTGATCATGTCTACTGAGAATTCAACCACAAAGTTGATCAATTATTAAAGGAAGCACTCATTTTGGAGGAATTGTTTTGCTTGTTCATGAGATTAAGGACCATACTCCTACATATTTGATATTCTTACATATTTTTTGATGAATGGATTTTTGGTCTTGTTTTAATTTTTGTTTATGTAAAGTTAGAGAGAGTTTATCTCATGGTTTTGTCTCAACATCAATATAAAGTTGTGGAACTATTTGTTTAAAGAGTGACCTATATAAGGATGATTGTAAGAGTCAAAGTAATAAGGATATGCTATATTCTTATCTTATAGAGGTTGTCTATAAATCCAATGACTGCTAACATTAAAAGTAGAAGGGATCTCGTCGATGTGTATTTATTTTCCACTAGAAATATCAATACAATGATTTTTGTTGTAACACACCCGACCCCCTAAGTACCTTATGAGGGGATGGGGTAATAAATTTTTCTTTTCCTTAACCATATCAAGACCTCTCCTCGATGTCAATGTCATCTTTTGCTCGTCAAGAGATTTCCAACAACTATCACCATACTCAAAACCGAGGTCTAGTTTATAAGTTATGGCTTCGTAAAGTTTCTTAGACTTTCTTGAATCATACATCACCTTATTTCCACGTGGCATCCATGTGACTGCTTCCACATGTGTCATCTGACCTGGTGCTATCGTGACATCTTCCACCTAGCCCACTAAATCCTCGATCTATCTGTTCCTCCAAATCAACGACTATCGTTCAATTTTCAAAGTTTTTGTCATCGTTGGGGTTTTACTCCCACGGAGCCTCAAACACCCCAACACTAAAAGTTCCAACGAGGATCCTGTATTAGGACTGCTCTCGATCCAATGGTCCGTGAGACAAGCATCCTACGACTTTAACTATGTCGGTGATCCCAACTATCAGGGAGGTTATTGCCCGCCCTAACCAACTCTTACGTTGATCGTGTGGGACCTACCATAGATCGACGATTGTCTCCTCGCCACGCTCTGATGCAAATCAACAACTTTTGCCTCACCACTTTCTTACGCAAAACAACAACTCTGATTATTTCACCGACGCCTTTATCATTGTCGACATTCTTGGCCGATACGCAACCTTGCAAACCCTTCAAATTTCGCCAAAGATACATATAAAAATGACGGTCTGGATCTTGTCATCGCCACATCCCCATTGAGATCGAAAATTCTCCACAGTCCTCAAGCCCATATCATCATCAAATTTCCTCTCCAAACCCTCGTCGACACTTTGCCAACGTATGACTGAGATCTCTCGAGCAGGGAAATCCAATGATCTAGTTGGTGATTTGAAGACCTATAAGCATCTTGACCTTTAGGAACCATTCATGTCATCCACAATGTCATTGTCCGTTTGGATGCCGATAAGGGTTCTTAGAGATCTACGATGGAGATTCACTATGACTTATCATAAATCAACGTCTCTCGTCGCATCGTCAATGCCTTTATCATCGTCGACAATTTTGACCGATGCACGACCTTGATAACCTTTCAAACTTCGACGAACAACCCGGATCTCTCAACCTGTGGATCTAATAGTTGACAATTGAAGCAAAGGTCCATAGAACCTCTTCACCCATTAGGGCCCGCTCTTTCCTGACCGACCAAACACTTAGTGACATTTGTCACTGCTTGGCCACGTTGGCTACCATACTGACACCATTACGTCATTATCCTCTTTATCCTTTCCCATACGGTTCCCACACCTTTCGACGGTTGTGATTGCTCCCCAATTGGTCACTGATCTATGGTCCAAATTGGCTCTTGGAGTTCCTCTATCGGAGTGTTTCAACTTTGGCCTCCAGGGAAACTCCGACCGTCGAACTCTGATGATGTTCACCACCTAGAATATGAGGCCGTCGTGTTCCTACTGTTAGTCCTTGAGACAACTTCCTTGATTGCAGAGGAGATCAATGTCAAGGAATTCAATAATTTAATAACAAAATTGCTTGGATGGAGATGGAAAAGGTTAGGAAACTTAATCTATTAATCAGTCTTCAAG
>JASDQU010736792.1:57146-68857 GCA_032191745.1 Picea mariana | reverse complement strand
GCATTTTATACTTATGCGTCGAGGAAATAACAAGCCCCTCGAGGGCTCCTCCTTCCTCGTGGTCACTGACTTGGACATGTGCTCTGCCTTTTGATGTGTTGTGACACTTGATTTGGCTGACTTGATAGTTGGAAGACCTATTGGGCATAATATATTTTGCGAAAAAAGAATAATATATAAAATTTGCATATGTTAACACTTTAGATTGTCAATATTCTTCATAAACCTATATGGTCTGTAATTACTTTCCCAACTATTAATGGATTGACATCAAAACACATGAATTTAATATCAATGTGTAGTCGGAGTTTATTTATTCTTCATAAACGTATATGGCCTATAATTACTTTCCCAACTATTAATGAATTGACATCAAAACATACGAATTTAATATTAGTGTGTACTTGGAGTTTTACTGCTGCCAGAAAAAAAAAAAAAAACCCTTCACATTCCTCTGTTTTATAATCTTCTTTGCCTAGATTTCCCGACTGTTTGCGTGCAAATAAAAAACTATCACTCAGAACCTAGATGATGATCTCATGAAAATATTTTGAACATGGTTAAACGATGAGTTCCAGGTTAAAAGAATCAGTTATATCGCACAATGAGAAGAGTTACACAGCTGGTCAAGCAGAGATAGCATGATAAAAATGAATTGTCACAACTTGATATCTCATACGCGCGGGCATCTAATAGGAGTTTTGAAAGACAACTCAAGGGTTGACTTGATACGGGTTTAAAATTTGAAAATTGAAAAGCATGGGCAACGAATTAATTTTGGATATATATATATTTTACACGCGGGCCTTTTAGTAGCAGGAAGACTATTTCTTATGTGAAAACGCTACCAAAATATCACTTTCACATCAAGGCTTAAAACTTGTCATCAATGTACCAAAGACCTCTGACATACCTTAGAAACCTAATAGACCTCAAGGATTAACTCTATCATATCTGTGTTCCAATACCTACCACCTAGGCATATGAATCCACATGTGTCGGTCACCTAGCACGACACGTGGCACATTCGTACCCAAAGGAATCTGCCTCAAAGGCATCAAAACTCCAGGACATGTGTCACAATATTTACTTGACACATGGGACCACCTACATCATGACACGTGGGTTGAGGTGGGTCTACATGTCATCGATCTTCCAGGTGTATATGTTTCGATCTTCCAGGTGTTGACACGTGCCCCAAGCACGTTGGTTGGGGTGGCTTCATCCCCTTGTCGCTACTCGCCAAGGAACCTATTAGGCCCTTACAGTGGATCAACAACTAAGATTTAGTCTAGACCTGGCTTCGATAAATGGTCCATATATGCCCTTAGAGTTCATCCTTCAGAGTGCATCTCCTCCAGGTCCACAAATTACTCCAAATGACATCCTCCGATGAACGACTAGGATCGGCTCTTGCTCAGGTTTCGATCAACGATCTAGATCTACCCTCAGAGTCTCTCCTTTGGAGTGCATCTCCTCCAGGATTGCAACTTACTCCAAACGATATCCTCTGACGGATGACTAGGATCTGTATCTCGCCAGATCGACGGTCGAGAACTAATCCTGCCCTTACATTGACCAAGGGTTCAGATCTGACCATCACGCCAAATCGACGACCACGATCCTCCGAGGAAAAACAAGGGTTTTCTCTAGCTTATTAGTCTAGTTCAGGACTTAGTCAATTTCATGAAGGTTTCTTGAGTCTTTTCCAAGACTTAACGAGTTTTCAAGAGCTCTCATCTTGGCCCAGTCACTCCATTGCCTACGCAGGGTACCTATGTTACATCTTATCCCGAAAGGTTCATTTGTTGCAGGTATCCTAACACCACGTTACATAGGTGCATACATTTGCATAAATATAAAAGGTCACCATAGAATATACGATAAGCAGGGACATGAGTTCATCTCTAAACTTAAACATAACATGGATTTGAGTTATTTTCATACTCAATCGAACATACTTATTCACCACTTCAAGATTTCCACAAACAAATGATACTTGCAACTATTTTACTAAATACAGAGACTATCTGTAATCAAGGACACAAGACTTTCCATGAAGAGATATTTCATTCAAATATGAGGCTATTTCCAGGTATACACAGTAAAATCACAAGTCAGGTATTCATGTCCAAAACTCACCATGCAAAGCATTCAACTACATACATATTCAATTCAATGCGCATAAAGATAAACAAGTTACTCATCTATAACTTAGAATATGCTGACAATTGTTGCATGGTGTGTCGCTCTCCACCCAACCATAGGCAAAGCTGCACTAGTCACTACTACAACTAGCCACTCCCGAGCCAGGGTACAATGCCATGAGAGGATATCTGGTTTTTCAACACGTTTCCAGGGATAATATATTCCTTCTGCCCTTCTGTTTCTCTTCCCTCAAACCAGGAAGTTCTTCCCTTCCTTATCTAGTGCTTAGGCTTCCCCCAACCATGTGTCTCTATCTGTCTCTGACCCCCCCACTTATTGTCCTATGTCCCTTCTTTTCATGTATTCTTCCCCAAGACCTTGTGGGTCGTGTCAGAAGCTTCTCGATGGGTACTTTGCCCATTCCTTCATTGATTCTTGAAGGATACTACCCAACTACCAGCTTTATTGGTAATCAAAAATCTAGGTTGAGGACAACTCAAGGTCCGCATTGTTTTAATTTGAAAAGGTACTACCTAGTAGGGTCATTTCAACCAATAATAACTTCTCTCTTGCACCATTCCTCTCATGAAATCATAATCTATGAAGGCAATCCTTTCAATATCAGTTCAACATCTCCTTGTTGCATTGATACTCAAATATTTACATTACACAATTAATCAAAGGTCCATTGTCTTTCAATGATCACATAACATGGGCCTTGTCTATAGTTTTGGTCATGATAATAATTATATTTACAGATTGGGGGAAGAAGGGTTGTTACAATCCCCTCTCCTTTAAAGGAACACCGCCCTCGGTGTTCTATTTGTCGCGAAAACTCTATATACAACAATGAAAAAAATGGGTATGCTTGTTTCATGGCATCCTCTAGTTCCCATGTAGCTTCATCAGGACCAAAGTGTTTCCACTGTACCTTGACCTATGCAATGGTTATGTTCCTGAGAGGGATCTCTTTCTTGTATAGGATACACCGTGGTTCTGGCAGGAATTGTCCCTCTGGCTCCACCTGGATCACAGACCAGTCAATTATGTGATTAGAATCATGTACATATTTCTTTAACGATGAACATGGAAAACATTATGTGTTAATCTATAAGCTACAACTCCCACTCCGTCCATAATTTCAAAGGGTCCACAAAATCGAGGTGCCAACTTGGCATAAGTTCCCATTCTCAAGGAAATTCTTCTGGGTCTAATTCAAAGATACACATAATCCCCTACTTTGAACTCTTTATGAGTCCTTTTGTTGTATGCATAGATCTTCTTCATGTCTTGGGCCACTTTTATAGTTTTCTTTATTTGAGCTACTTGTTGTTCCAACTCCTTTAGCATGTTTGGCCCAAGTGTAATTCTGTCCACTGGGTTGTCCCAACTGATTGGAACATTGCATTGTCTACCATAGAGAGCCTCAAAAGGACTCATTTTCAAGGATTCTTGATAGCCATTGTTGTAGGAAAATTCTACCAGTGGTAGGTATTCTTCTCATTCTTGGGCTGATGCATCACATACATCCTTAACATTTCTTCCAATACTCATTTTACCCTCTCTGTCTTCCCATCAATTTGAGGGTGATAGGATGTACTAAATAACAATTTAGTTCCAAAACTAGCAAACAAAGACTTCCAAAAATTTGAAGTAAATTTTGCATCTCTGTTTGATATGATTTCCCTAGGCATCCCATGTAGCCTAAATATTTATTTCATGAAAATATTGTCAATATATATTGCCTTGCAAGTGGACTTTACCATGATAAAGTGAGCATCCTTGCTCAACTTGTCCACAACTACCATAATGATATCATTTTGTTTGGATGATTTAAGTAATCCTGTGATAAAATCCATGGAAATGGTTTCCCATTTCTACTCTGGAATAGGTAGGGGTTGCAACAACCCTGTTGGGTGCTTGTGTTCCACCTTAACCTATTGGTATTCCAAACATTTAGCTAAATACTCTGCTATGTCTTTTTTCATTCCTTGCAAGTAAAAAAACTTCTTGGTGTCTACTATCATCTTTGGGTAACCATGATGACCAATACATGTTGTTTTATGTAGTTCATCCATGATGACCGTCTTCAATTCAACACATTTTTTGGATATACAACCGACCTTTGTAGGTTAACAAGCCATCATTGAACAATTGATATCCATCATATTTCAGGCATGTGGGTTCTTGTTCTAGATATGTCTTTACAGTTTTGAAAAACTCCTCTGTTTCTTATGCACTTTTGACTCTTTCCTTGATGTTTGATTCATAGGTGCGTACAACTGCCAAGTGAATCACTTTCATGCTTCTACTAAGGGAATCAACCAATCTATTTTTTTTTCCTTTGATGTGTTTGATTTCAAAATCAAATTCTTGAAGGAGATCCATCCATCTAGCTTGTCTAGCATTTAGTTTGAGTTGGTAAAAAAAATACCTCAATCCACTATGGTCTATCATGAGCACATATTTTCTGCCTAGGAGGTAATGTCTCCACATTTTTAAGACAAGCACTATGGAAGCTAACTCTAAGTCATGGGTCACATAATGCTTATTCAATTCCATGGATTCATAATAGATTACATGCCCTTCTTGCATGAGGACTCCTCTGAGTCCTTCTTTATAGAATTTGTACACACTAAGAAAATACTTGTTTGGATCTACTATTTTCAACACAAGTGCATTGGTTAATAGGTGTTTCAACTGCTGAAAACTCTCTTCACACTCGGTTGCCCAAACAAATTTGACTCCATTTTCTAAAAGGAGGTGATTAGATAACCAATCTTGGAAAACCCCTTTATGAACCTTCTATAGTACCCTGCTACGCCCATAAAGGATATGATATCAGTTACATATTTTGGTGTAGGCCAATCCATAATGGATTTGATCTTGTTAGGATCGACGTCCACCCCTTCCTCAATGATGATATGACCTAAGTAATGGACTTGTTTTTTGAAAAAGTAACACTTACTAAACTTTGCATAGAGCTTGTGCTCTCTCATCACTTGAAGCACTAAATTGAGGTGTTCTTCATGCTCTTCCCTTCTCTTAGAATAGATTAGGATATCATCAATGAAAACTAACACAAATCCGTCCAAAAAATTGCTAAGAACACTATTCATCAAGCACATGAAGGTGGTTGGTGCATTGGTAAGCCCAAATGGCACCACCACAAATTCATAGTGCCCATACCTTGTTCTAAAGGATATTTTTTGGATGTCTTCATCCTTAATCCGGACCCGATGGTACCCAAACCTCAATTCAATCTTGGAGAAAATTGTAGCACCCCTTAACTTGTCAAATAAGTCATCAATTCTCGGCAATGACTACTTATTCTTAATTGTCATTTTGTTAAGTTGTATGTAGTCTATGCACAACCTAAGTGTGCCATCCTTCTTCTTCACAAACAAGGCTAGTTCTCCCTAAGGAGACACACTAGGCCGGATATAACCCTTGTCCAACATCTCCTTCAATTGTAATTTGAGCTCAACTAACTCTAGGGTAATCATCCTATAAGGTGCTCTAGACATTCACACTGCTCCAGGTACAAATTCTATTGAGAAATAAATGTATCTTCTTGGAGGTAGACCTGGTACCTCTTCTAGAAATACATATTTATATTATTTCAATATATGATGGTCCTCTAGGCTTGGTTTACTGTCCTCAATAGGGTTTAGTACTTGTATTGCATACAAAGGGCATCCTTTTCTGCAATACTTCCTCACTTGAAGGGCCGATATTTGTCTCACTGGGACAAACTTTGGAATTCCTTGTAGAGTCCTTCTCTTCCCTTCCTCATATTCATACTCTAATGTTTTATTATAACAATCCACCTTGGATTTATGGGTAGCCAACCAATCCATACCAATCAACATGTCATAATATCCTAAGGGGAGTATGTTCATGGTTTCTTGAGAAGACATCCCATTCATAATGAATTGGCATGTTGGTATGACCTCTATTACCTTCTTCTTTGTTCCAGTGGCCAACTGTACCAACCATGGTTTAGCATGTTTTACTTGTTGTAATTTACATTTCTCAATAGTTTGAGGGGAAACATAACTTAAATTAGAACCAGGGTTAATCAAAATAGAAACAAGATGGTTGGAAATCATACCTTCCATTTCCACTACCAAAGCTTGGTGGTATGTTTGTCTATTATCCAAGGCTGCATAAATTTGTGGTATACTTCTTCCCACATCATCAACCGTGGTAGCCTCCTAGATGTTGTAGAATCTCCTACTGTATGTCTTTCTATGTGGGAAGTCCCTTAGAAGATGTTCTTCTCCACATCCCCAACATTTCAATGGCTCTCTCTTTGTACTATCAGTCTTTCTCGGGGCTAATCCAAAGGTTTTGTTTTCACCTTGAGATGGAAAGTTTTGTCGATTCACACTTTTAGTGGGAATGCTCATCTTACAACTCTTCCCATAATTCTTAAACTTTGAGGGTTTAACCCCCTTCTTCTTGAATCCCAGTTTACATTTATTCTTCCAATCCTCGGGATATTCTTCCTTATGGTTGAATTTTTCATAGCAATACCTAGCCTTCCGAATGACATCTTCCAAGGTCTTAGGTTCATCCAAGTCAATTATGTTCCCGAAGGATTGAGGTATCCCACTAAGGAATCGTTGAATATTTTCCTTTTATTCCTTTATATAAGGCACATACCTCATCAACTCCATAAACTTGTTGATATATTCATCTATGGTGAGTTGTCCTTGTTTAAGTTCATAGAACTCCTTAGTCTTTTCATCATAGTACCTTTCGGACAGGTACATCTTCTTTAAGTATTTCTCAAATTTTCCCCAAGACAACTCCTTCTCATGGATTTCGTTTACATTTCTAAGATCCCACTAGATAGAGGCATTTCCATTCAAGTTAAATATATCTATTTGGGCCTTCAAGTTTTCAAAGTAGTCGTGAACTCTGAAGTACTTCTTCAAACCAAGTATCGAAGCGTTTGCTTCTTCCCCCTTTTTTATTTCCCCATCAAAAGTGGATGGCTTGGATTTCTTAAATTATTCAAGATCACTACCCTTGGAGTGCTTCCTCCTCTTTCTTTTCCTCTGAAAATGTAAACTGGTCTCATTGCTAGAAAGTTCCTTGGAGCTTTCGACTCCTTCACTAGAGGATTCTTCATATGAGTCTTTGACCTCGGCATGCCTCTTGGCTCCATGTTGGGCCTTCTTAGGAGTGCTTCTTCTTGCATTGCTTCTTTTAGGACCATGCCTTTGTATCTCAGGTGAACTCTATGTTTTCTTAGGTTGATGTTTGTCCACATTATTGGCTACTGGTTGATGCTGCAATTGTTTCTGTATATCCAACAGGCTTTGCAGCAAGACCGCATTTATTTCAGTTTTCTTTTCTTTCTCTTTCATAAGCTTTTCATTATCAACCTTAAAGTTTTGTAGCTCTTCCATGAGACTTCTCAGAGTCTCATTTAGATTTGGAGGGGTTTCTACCACTCTCCTTTCATTAGACTTCTCTTCTCTATTATGGGAGCCTTCTCCCATCTCATGATATGTCACCATCCTTTACTCTTATGGATTTTCTTGGAAATCCACTAACTGGTTAGGTGTTGATAATCAACATTTTCTATTAGTTACTTATCCATTAAATCATGGACAATGTATAAAATAAAATTATATAAGATGAAATCAACTTTATTATTTAGCATTTAACAACAACATTCAATTCATGTTTAAAACATGTAAAACCAACATAAAGTTAGAACCCTCTATTTAATTGTAATGTTTTAATAGACTCTTATGAATATAATAGGATAAGGTGCCCTCCCCTTTAAAAGTTCTCTAAGAAAGTTTATCCAACTCTTTCATGAGCCCAAGCAGAACAAGTGTTGTTACCTACTATAATACCACTATGTAACACACCTGAACCCCTAAGTACCTTCTAAGGGGATGGGGTGATAAAATTTACTTTTCTTTAACCATCTCGAGACCTCTCCTCGAGGTCACTGTCGTCTTCTACTCTTCAAGAGATTTCCAACGATTATCATCATAATAAAAACCGAGCTCTAGTTCATAAGTTTTGTCTTCTTAAAGTTTCTTAGAATTTCTTGAATCATACGTCACCTTATTGCCACGTGGAATCCACATGACTACTACCACATCTGTCATCCAACCTAATGCTTTTGTGGCATCTTCCACCTGGCCCACCGAATCCACGATATATCCATTCCTCCAAATCAATGGTTATTGTTCAATATTCAAAAAAAAAATCATGGTTGGGGTTTTACTCCCATAGAGCCTCAGACACCCCAACAATAAAAGTTTTGATGATGATCCTATATCAAGACTGCTCTTGATCCAATGATCCTCAAGCCGAGCATCCTATGGCTCTGACTATGTCGACGATCCCAACTAGCAGGGAGGCTATTTCCCGTCCTAACGAACTCTTACATTGATCATGTGGGATCTACCATAGATCTATGAATGTCTCCTCACCACACTCTTATGCAAATAAATGGTTGTCACCTTGCCACGCTCTTACGCAAATAAAAAAATCTTGTTATTTCACCAATTCCTTTATCGTTGTCGACATTCTTGGCTGACACACATCCTTTCCAACCCTTCAAATTTCATTGACAATACATATAAAAACAATGGTCCAGATCTAGTCATCACCACATACCCGACGAGATTGATGATTCTTCATAGTCCTCAAGCCCATATCATCATCAACTTTCCTCTCCAGACCCTCGTCGACATTCTGCCAACGTATGGATGAGATCTCTTGAGCGGGAAAATTCAACGATTTAGATGGTGATTCAAATACCTATAGACATCTTGATCGTCATGAACCATTCATGTCATATCGACCACCCAATAGGTGACACCCGTAATCCTAGGGACATTCTAGTTGACTTGCTGGCATGCCACATCATCCATGACATCATCATCCATTTGGATGTTGATAAGGGTTCTTAGAGATATATGGTCGAGATTAAATTCAACCTATCGTAAATCAACTTCTCTCGTTGCATCGTCGATGCTTTTATTGTCATTGAAATTTTTTCCTGACACATGACCTTGCTAATGTTTCAAACTATGGTGAATGGCCCAGATCTCTCGACTCGTGGATCTGACGATTGACAATTGAAGAAAAGGTCCAAAGGACCTCCATGCCCATCAAGGTCCGCTCTTTCTTGACCGACCAAACACTTAGTGACATTTGTCACTGCTTGGCCACGTTGGCTACCATGTTGGCACCATTAAATCATTCTCCTCTTTATCCTTTCCCATATGGTTCCCATGCCTTTCGACGCACTACTTATTGGTGAACTGAAATTTGATGATGGTACGTCGGTTGGTCGTTGCAATTCTGTCGGCACTCCGATGAAATGTGGTTACTAGTTTCATCGGTGTATATTGGTCGGAGTATCCGATGAATATATTGTCGTTGGATATCTGACACCTTGTTGTCGGTATACCGACATCCGTAAGGAAAAAAACCTCATAAAAATCAACCATTATTTCCATCACATATGCGTCAGAAGTCCGACGTAACTACACATCAAATATCCAACATAGAAACAATATGTTCGACATATGTTTGTCGGAATGTGCATTGGATATCTGATGAATAGGTACATTGAATATCCGACAACCAAAAATCATATCCAACGATGATTCCATACCTCTGACGGATATGTATTTCAGATAGTTCGTTAGATATCCGACGAACATGTATGTCGAATATCCGATAGCCAAACAACATATTCGATGGAGGTGCCATACCTCCGATGGATATGTCTATCGGACGATTCTTCGGATATCCGATAAACCTATATATATTGAAAAAATAATGAGATTAATGGCTTGCAACTTTTGTGTGTCTATTGACCAATGCCAAGGAGATAATTTTTTTATAGCTTATGCTATTGATTTTGATCTTTATTCTAACCAACAGATATAGCTAGACTAGCCAACCACAAGACGAGGAGAATCCCTAGGAATAAAATGAACAACCGCAGTAGGCAAAGAATAAGCACCAAGTAAAGAGGTATTGCAAGCCTGTATAATGTATAATCTTTTCATTAGTGTGAAAAGGAACTGCTAAAATCCAAAAAAGATTCAATTTAGTCATGATAATCACTATTTTCTCTATTGGGGAAAGACACATTGGTGTTGCTCATGTATTCTCTTCACTACTAATAGAAAATAAAATATTGTGTCCCTTACAAGCCATGGATGAGGCTAATGGGGGTGGTGACAATGAAGGGATACTATGTATAGAAACCACAATTGGAGCTTAGATCAGCCAAAATCGGACCTGTGATCCTCCACCACCAGTGAAATGATATTCATAGCCATCCTCCACCATCAGCTCAATGATATTCCTATACATCGAGAACCAAGGTGGGAATGATTGTGTCAATGTCCCAGAAAAACCGTCACCCAATACCCCTAATTGTTTATACAACGCGTATCATTGACATTGACTCCGAGATTGAGCTTTGAAATAATACATAGTATTATAAAATGTGTAAAAGACCTAGCTTCCTAGTTCGCAGTGTATTGGCATGTTAGAATGAATATGCACCACATGAATGCATGCCCGACACTTGTGACGAGAGAAGGAATGTTGACAATATTCTTTGCATTTTTCTATCAATTTACACTGCATTTCCAGATAAAAATATATCATCATAGCTTGAAATATTTTTTAGACTAGAGGTTGTCATCGCTAGAGTAGCACAAGTGTGTCACTAAGATGCTTGGGTATGATTTTCATATCATATATAATTAATGCAAAGAGAATGTGGTGGTGGATTATTTGTCTCAAAAATATGAGGAGGAAGGTTCTCTACCAACCTTATACTTACCCATGCCTAATTAGCTCATGGAATCCCACCAAGAATGGAGGACCAATGATGTCATGATTCACCTCATCCACAAGATTCAAGAGGGTTGTAATACACTACACATGGAAACAAGATACCTTGAAGTATAAAGCATGCATTTTTTTAATTTTTAATTTTAAGTTGAAACCCTGGGTATTGGAGGAGCTACATTAATCTCCTACCACAATTAACTCTATCATTCACAACACCTATGAGCATGTTAAGAAATTTTTCTTTTGGGAAGGCATGAAAAAATAAATCAAAACTTTTTTAGCCTCATGTGACACTTGTTAATGGAACAAAGGGGAGATAGATAATACTTTTGGGTAATTTTAACCACTTCCAATCCCATGCACTATCTGAACTGACAGTCCAAATGGATTTTATAGTGGGCCTTTCAACAAAAAACAACATCAAATTGAAATCATGACATCATTCTATTGTCCTCAAACACAATAGTTCTCAATGCATAGGCATGCATACCTTCAACATATACCATTTGAAGATATGTGCTCAATAACGATACCATCATTATTACTTAAAACTATGGACCTATGACCATAAATTTGGGTATGACATGTTGATTCTGGAAAACCCATTGATCTGGGGAAACCAAGTATATATATATATATATATATATATATATATATATATATATATATATATATATATATATATATATAATAGCACACACACCTAA
>JASDQU010736792.1:45340-57026 GCA_032191745.1 Picea mariana | reverse complement strand
TTCTCTCTCTCTCTCTCTCTCTATATATATATATATATATATATATATATATATATATATATATATATTCAACTACGAGCACACACACCTAACAACAAGAAGTATATGCCTCTTGATTATGGCACCATAGCATCTTGATTATTTATCCAATAGTATACTGTCTTCAATTGAATGTTGTAATGATGGATTGTTTTTCAACATATCTTCAATGATGTTTTATAGAGAATGGTTTTGACCAACATAATAAACATCATATTGAAATTTAGGGAAGATGAAAATGTCTACTTTTCTTTTCGATTATCTATACATAGTATATTCATCTTTTTGACTCCTAAAGTTCCCAAACTTCCTTTGTGCATTCTGTCCACTAACATATATTTTGACATTCAATGGGTAGCAAGCACCCAAAAGCATATAAAACATAGTTGGTTATTGTTAGTCCTTAAAGTTGCACTTGACCGCTAAGGGCAAGCTAGGGAATCGTCAAGTTATTGCAATGGTTTTTTATAGATAGAAATGGGATTATGGGTTGGTTTGATGGAGCAGTGAGACTGAATAAAAAAGGAAGAGGGAAAAAAACTAACTGAATATTAATAATATACCATTGGGCATGAGTCTCTGACATACGTAAGGATTAGAGGCATTTAAAGTAGTTTCCAGTCAAATGGATTTGTATGGTAAAGACAACAGAATATAAGATGACAAATACGAAGTGGAGGAAATGAACTATTCTAGATCAGTTCTGCAATCCATAAGAATGAATAATTGAAGAACATAAATTCTCTTTGGAAATCAAATAAAATTCATTTGAACAAAAACATAACTCATGGGAAATTGCAATGAATTCTTCAATGCTCAGGAATCCATAATATATGGGAAGTTTTGATTCTCAAAACTGGATATTTTATTCAAATGAGGAATCAATGAAGAATGAAAACTTAAAATATTACACACTGACAATGTAGTTCATCCGAATCTCTTAGTTCAAATATATCAAGATAATTCCCTCAGGCTTATAATATCTTAACAAAGGTTTATTTGCCCCAAATTTCCTCCTTCCGGCCTCCTCCTTCTCCAAAGATCCTCTTTACATATAAATAATACATTTTTATATGAAATTACAATAGTAAACTCATGCTCGATCTTTTGAAAAAGAAGATACCAATTTGAGACTTAAATGCAGAAATATGGAACAAATTCCACAACTCTTCCTGCAATTGCTTTTCTCTGCCACCTATCCCTTAATCTAGAAAATTATGGAAAATTGTGTCGTGATCAGACATAGGTTTATCCTGAACCATTGAGAAATTTAGCAAACCCTTCGAGAGAAAGGTAAACAGATCCATTTGGGAGGTGTGTTTTGAACGATGTTAGCAAATTCCTTATGGTTATGCAAGAAATATGGATGAATTCCACAACTCTTCCTATAATTGATTTTCTCTGCCACCTATCCCTTAATCTAGAAAATTATGGAAAATTGTGTCCTGATCAGACATAGATTTATCCTGAACCATTGAGAAATTTAGTAAACACTTCGAGAGCAAGGTAAACGGATCCATTTGGGAGGTGGGTTTTGAACGGTTTCAACAAATTCCTTATGGTTTGGTCAAAAAATAGGCCTTAAATGCCCTTCCTGAAATATGACGGGATTTTGCAAAAAATCTGGGAATGTGAATATACATTTCAAATTGCCACCACCTGTAGCTAAAACAAACTGGTCTAAACTTGATTTTTTATTTGATTTTCCCAGAAATATGGAGATAATATTTTGACAACATCCTTTGCTACCTTCGAATGCTAAATGGCCTTAAAATGTTGGATCCAAATTAAATGAAGTTGATATGTTGCCTAAAAATATGGGATTGAAGATTGACTACTGATTATGAAGCCTTGAAGTGCTGAAATTTTCAGGTGTTCTACCACTTTATTTGATTATATAATGCTCCATATTTGACTTGATCACCAACAACAGAAGAGTGAGATTTTGACATCATTTATGAAAAAACTTTATTCCATAATTTACACCAACATCCTTATAAGAGATGCTCAATTCCCTGTCAAGAAAAAAGTTAACATACATATTGAAGTAGCCACATGAATGGATACATTTAATGAACCAAGGTGCCAATATCTTCTACCTCTGTTCATATCGATGCCACCTATTTTCTTTATTCTTTTTTTTTGATCGATGGCATGGATGTCTTCTACCCAATCTTATGTATTCCACTTGACATTAAGCATTTGAAGGTGATATGATTTGGATGCTATGAAGGTTGGGTTTGTTGAGGATTAAGGCAAAGGAGAATTTCTACTTTTTCAAAGAAACCACAACTATATCCAACTAATTGAGTATCATGAATATCATGGATACATGGAAATATTGGCCATGTAGGAGATTTAAAAGGCAGGGAACTCAACAAACATTTGAAGCAAAGGATAGTATGCTCCCAAATTGGCGCTTGTAGGAACGATGTTCTTCGGTGCTACAAGAATGATATCATTCTTGCATCAAAGAGAAATTTGGACACTGGATCCAATTGGAGATGATGCTCTCCTTATGAGGCATCAAGAACTTGAAGACCCTGTGCCTTTCTTCCATCTATCTTTGCAAACTGTCTCTTCAAATTGTCTATTGAAGACAAACTTTCCCGCAAGTTGAAAATAACTCATAAATGAAAATCATCCACTAGTGCATCCATTGGGCTTATGGAGTCATTATTAGTGATCTACAACATACCGACAAACTGAAAAAAAAAATTCTCGAATGTGATCTTATTCAACCATCCTAATCTATTAACCTGCTTAAATCATGTTGATCATGTGTAGGCAAATTTCCAATGCTGCCATGTAATCATTCTACTAACAAACTGAGCTTCCTATTTGCAACAAAATGAATAGCTGCAAAAATAACAAAGGCTCGGAAATGGAATTAATAGCTCATACTCATTGTTGCAAGTTGCTTGTATGTTGATCGATATAGTATTGAAAACCTTTGGAAATACCATCTCCATGTAACTAGCCACTAAGTCATGAAAAACACGACAAAACTCATGTTGATGTAGAAGCTCAAATTGTTCATCTATCATTTTTTCTCTATTTGCAAGACTAACATCCACTTGATCTCCTTTAAGCAACTTAAAATCAACACTCATTTCATTATGATCAAGGACACCAAAATTCCCTTCATTATGTCCATTAGATTCTTAAGAATTTTTTTTAACATCGTTCAAAGCAATGGCATCAGAATGAGAAGGAATAAAGCTATCTTCATTAGTTTCAACAACATATTCAATAAAAATTTCACTCTGTTGGACTGTTTCACTATCTTCAATAGAATCAGATGCAATATTATCATTGAAAGGCTTATACAACTCCGCATGTGCTTCATAAACATTTAATTCCTCATCATCATCATTGTAGTCATCATAAATTGGAGCAGCCTGATAATGATCCGGATTTAGGAGCGGAACGAACTGATTAATAGACTGAATACAATAAATACAGAGATATGAAGAATAAAACAGATATCCAGTGAACAATATCTTCTATTGAATAATGAAATAGGCTGAAACTGTAAAATTGCAGAACTGAAACGCTTGCTCGAATGGTGGGAGTTATCTCTGAGAAGAGATGTAGCTGCTACGCGCATCTGTCTGAGAATAATGGATTACAATGAGGCTTCATAGGTCTTTTTGATATTACTCATGAATGCCCAAACCCTAGACATCCAAAAACCTAACCCTAGAAGGTGAAACACCAAAATTCATGTGGGCCCCTATGGGTAGGTTGGTGTAAGTTGGTACCTCAACTTCTGAGGCTCGTAACGTTTGCATACGACCTCTGTTTTAGGCATGTGATATCCCATTCGAAAGGTCTTTCAGAGAACTACACATTTCGTCGTCAAACTTTGACTTCGTCTATAGTTTAACTATGGAGAGCCAAAAAAACACTATTTAGGCCTCCAAAACGGCCCTGGAAGTACAACAAGATGTGTTGACATGAAAAAATACAAAATAAGCCAGTTGGATTAGGCGATAGGCCACTAGTTTCCACCTAGAGGATGTGTGGGGCTTTAGATATACCAAAAAGTGTAGAACCCATAATTATAAAGAAGTACAAAAGAATGTGCTAAACAAAAATGAACAAGAGGATCTTGTTGGAATAGGTGGGTGGGCACCAATATCCACCTGGATCAATCCTCCCCCCTTAGGAAGCAATGGTCTCCATTGCGTTGAGTTCCCCCATTAGGTGATGAAACTTTTGTTGGATTTGGCCCCGGGCGAGCCACTTGCCTTGGTATAGGAGTTGCCTTTCCTCGACAACCCAATAAAGATGGATCCTCTACTGGCGAGTGCCCTTGACCTGTGTGTCCACTATCTGATCAGTGGATTCTTGTTCCATTCAGCTAGGGTTGAGCTCTGTTGGTGTCAACTGTTCTTCGATCTCTGAGGTTTCCAATAATTGTGGAAAATATGGCCGAAGGAGGTCCACATTGAACACTGGATGCAGGCCAAGGAAGGGTGGAGTGTTGAGCTCAAAAATATTTCCACCCACAGCCTTGGTGATAGTGTAAGGCCCATAATGAAGTGGGAGAAGCTTACGATGGGGCCTGGTGAGATGCTCCTTCTGCAAATGTAACCATAATTTGTCGCCAACCTGAAACTGGTGTGGTACCCTATGTTGATCATGGAGCTGCTTGTACTTAACATTGGATTTCTGCAAAATCTCCTGGAATTGTTGGTGGATGTGTTGAATCTGCTCAATGAATATGGTGGATTTTTCGATCGCAGACTAATCATGGGAATATTTTATCTATCTGGTGGCAAGAGAAAGTGCAACATCAATGGGTCCCAAGGGTTGGAATCCTAGACCCACCTGAAATGGGCTATGACCGGTGGATCTATCGAGTGCCATGTTGTAACTATGCTGAACATAGGGGAGACTCTCATCCCATGTACGTGGATGCTTAGAATTGTACATGCGCAGGATGTGCACAATCATTCGATTGACGACCTCTGTTTGGTCGTCTGTTTGGGGGTGGAAAGTAGTGGATTTTGTGAGCTTGGTGTCCAATAGTGACCAAAGACTCGACCAAAATGTGTTGAGGAACTTGTTGTCCCGGTCAGAGATGATGGTCTGTGGTATCCCAAAGTGGACCCACACTCGTTCAAAGAAGAGCTTGGCAGTATCTACTGCTGTGATATTCTTCTTGTAGGCTGTGAGGATGGCCATCTTCGAAAACCAATCAACGACCACAAATACACAGTCATTTCCTTGCTTGGTGGATAGAAGGCCCGACATGTAATCCATTGAGATGGATTCCCAAGGCTTCTCAGGAGTAGGAAGAGGGGTGTGTAAGCCTTGCTTCTTGATAGTTGGCTTGGAAATGGCATAGGTAGTGAAAGATCTTATATACTTGCTGATGTCTTGTCGAAGTTTTGGCCAATTAAAATGTTTCTAAAGAAAGGCCATAGTTCTATCCACGCCAAAATGTCCTGCCATACGATTGTAGTGGGCTTCCCAAATCATCTTTGCACACTCTCTTGTAGGAACACAGAGATGGCCCAAGTGGCATAAGAGTCCATCCTGAATGTGAAAATCGGTGACAATCGTGCCTATACCCAATAGTTGATAGATGGTGGCAAAGTCTAGATCTTGCTGATAAAGTTGGGGCCACTTAGATGCTTCATGTCCACAGGAATGGAGCACAGTGGTGAGTGCAACCACAGGAGGTCGACTAAGGCAGTCAGCGACACGATTTGAGATACTTGTCTTATACTTTATGTTGAGATGGAACTGTTACATGTAGGTGGACTACTTATGATGGTAGTCATTCTGCAATTTCTCTTGTGTTTGTATGAACTGCAAAGGCTTGTGATCAGTGTGTTTGATCGTTTCTTTTCCTAGAATGTAATGTTTCCATTGACGACAGGCTTGTATAATGAAATACATTTCCTTGTCATAGGTGGGGTGTTTTTGGATAGTATCTGAGAGTGTCTCATTATGGTATGCCACTGGATGACCGTGTTGAGTGAGAACTGTGCCCACAACATAGTCAGATGCATCAGTCTCAATCTCGAATGGTTGTTGCAGATCAGGCAAGGAGAGTACTGGAGTTGAGCAAAAGCAATTATTTAGATCATCGAATGAACGTTGTTGTTCCTTCCCCCACACAAACTTGGCCTTGCCACCACCCTTGGTCACCTGGCTGAGGGTCCATGCAATATGGAAGAATCCCAACACGAACCGTCGGTAGAAGTTGGCTAGTCCCAAGAAGCTTCGAAGTTCGGTTAGTGTGGTCGGGGTTGACCAGTCACAAATGACCTGGATCTTAGCTGGATCAACATGTACCCCATGCTCATCAACAATGTAGCCCAAGTATTGGACCCTGTTCATGCCAAAAGAGCATTTTTCCAAGTTGGCATATAGTTTGTGCTGCCGCAAAGTGCTCAAAACCTATTGAATATGCCGCATGTGCTCCTCCCATGTTCTGCTGAAGATGAGGATGTCATCCAAATATACCACCACAAAGGAGTTGGTGAAGGGTATCAATACATCAACCATCAACCTCATGAAAGTGGCTGGTGCATTTGTTAAGCTAAAGGGCATGACTAGCCATTTGAAGAGACCTTCTTTAGATTTGAAGGTTGTCTTCCATACATCAGTTGGTTCAATGGGAACCTGGTGGTAGCCAGACTTTAGGTCAATATTGCTGAAGAAATTCCCCCCTTGAGTTGTTCAAGAAGGTCATCAATCCTGGGAATGGGGTACCGGTTCCTGATTGTGATTTTGTTTAAGGCTCTGTAATCAATGCAGAGTCGCCAAGTCCCATCCTTCTTATGCACCAGTACAATCGGACTTATGCAAGGGGAGGAGATGGGTATGATGTGCCCCTTTTGAAGAAGCTCTTGGACCAGGCACCTGATTTTGTCATTTTCCATCAATGAGTGACGATAGACTAGTCCATTAGGTAGAGGTGCGTCGGGGGTCAGATCAATTGAATGCTTGAATTGGCAGTGTGTCGGTACCCCTGTAGGTGAGGAGAAGATGTCTTTGTATTCTTCCATGATACCATCCACTTGCTTCTGCTGCAAAGAGAGGCTCTGTGTAGAGGCCACGGATGTGGCAACGACCTTCTTCTTACTGTGAGCACAGATCACAAAGAAGACAAACTTCCCGGTCTGGGAGATGACCTTACTTCATTTCTTAGCAGAGATTAAATAAATAGCAGTAGGCGACACTACCTCTGGTATCATGTACAATTGTCTACCCATAGTAATAATAACACTACGAGGTCTAAACTCATACACAACATGATGCTTCCAAAAATATGGTTTTCCTAAAAGAACATCACAAACTTCAAGGGGAGGAATATCACACAGTACCTCATCTTTGAAAGGCTTGATTTCGTAGGGAAGACGACACTATTGGCTGACACATAGATATCTTCCTTGGCGAAGCCAACCGATGGTGTAGGGTTGTGGGTGTGGTGTCGTTGGCAGGTCCAACCGCTTGATGACCTCTGCTGAAATAAGGTTCTTCTGACTACCTCTATCGACAATGAAATGAAGCAGAGCCCCCTTTACCCACATCTGTGAGTGAAAGAGGCATTCCCCTTCCTATTGTTCTTCTGGTTCGCTTGGCTGGAATTTGGTGGTAGCAACAGTGGCACTGGGTTCACCATCAATAATCTGCTTCCCTCCTTCAAGATTTGATTCAGAATCAAAATCGACCTCTGAATTGGAAGCCTTCATTTCGGCCATGAGGCATTGCTTGGAGCGACATTATTTGGTGTTGTTCCAAGGGATTTTATGGTACTCACACCATTTTCCCGTGTCCTTCATCTTCCCATTTCCCTTCTTGTGTTTTGGCTTGGACTGGTTGTTCTGAGGGAGACCATATTGACTTGGTCACTTGTTGTGTGGGTTGGGGTTGCCTTTGCCCTGCTTCGGCTGTGAGGGGTTTGCAAATCCAAACTCTCGCCTTTTTTGCTTAATTTTCTGCTCGATCTTGACAACATATCTATAAGTTGTGCCCAATGAGCTGATGTTCAGAAACTCCATTTCTGTTTAAATGTATCTATGCAAAAAAACACATTATTTGAGCACCAGATGAACCTCAAAGTCTTTGATACCCAATTTGGTGCGCAGGGTATGAAAAATATTGGTGAAATCTGGTACTGTCTAGTTCTTTTCTTGACGTAGGGTGGTCCATCTGGTGTACTGGTCCTCGTAGCTTCCAACATGGTAGTACTTTTCTTTAATGGCATCCCGGAAGGAATCCCATGTAGGGGCCACCACAAACATTGCATATTCCTCCACAACCCTTTGCTCAGAGTAAGTATCCCACCAATGTTTAACATGGGGAACGACCTTGAGGAGTGCAAAAGTGATATTTTCCCTATCGGAAAAATTGTGGATCGAATAATACCCTTCAAGCAGATTCAACCATTTATCTATAACATCCGCATCTATCAGTCCTTCAAATAATGGAATATAAAAATTTACTCGTACCTTGAAGGGGGTTGCATGGCCACTTGATGAAGATGCTTCTTTTGTGGGCAGTCGTCGAAGGATCTGTGTGAAGTTGTCCATCGTTTCATTCCTTTGTCGTGCGAGGGATTCCTCTAGCAACATTTTAATAGGATCTCCTACTCCATCATCTTTATTTTCGTCCCCCATGGGTTTTTGTCAGGCTTGGGGTGACCGATACTGTAATGGCTCGATTGGTTCGAGTCCCAACTTCTTGTACCCAGATATTGTCGGGGACATGCACGAAGAAAAATAAATGAAGAGCAAACCACTCTATTACCACTGATCCGGATTTAGGAGTGAAACGAACTGATTAATAGACTGAATACAATAAACACAAAGATATTAAGAATAACACATATATCCAGTGAATAATATCTTCTATTGAATAATGAAATAGATTGAAACTATAAAACTGCATAACTGAAACATTTGCTCGAATGGTGGTAGTTATCTTTGAGAAGAGATGTGGCTTCTACACGCATTTGTCTGAGTAGAATGGATTACAATGAGACTCCATAGGCCTTTTTGATATTATTCATGAATTCCAAAACCCTAGACATCCAAAAACCTAACCCTAGAAGGTGAAACACCAAAAGTCATGTGGGCCTCTATGGGTAAGTTGGTGTAAGTTGGTAGCTCAACTTTTGAGGGTCGTAAATTTTGCATACGACCTCCGTTTTAGGCGCGTGATAGCCCGTTGGAAAGGTCTTTCAGAGAACTACGCATTATGCCATCAAACTCTATCTCCATATATAGTTTGACTGTGGCAAGCCAAAAAAACACTCTTTAGGCCTCCAAAATGGCCCTGGAAGTACATCAAGATGCGTTGACATGAAAACATACAAAATAAGCCAGTTGGATTAGGCGAGAGGCCACCAGTATCCACCTGGAGGACGTGTGGGGATTCATACAACCCTAGAAGTGTAGAACCCACAATTACAAAGAAGTACAAAATAATGCATTGAACAAAAATGGACAAGAGGAGCCAGTTGGAATAGGTGGGTGGCCACCAATATCCACCTATATCAGATAAGTTCCTAATGAAAAATATGCAACTATTATATCATAATCATTACTACTAGAAACATTTGGATTAATGACAAATGCATCTAGATTATCACTGTCATCAACTTCAATATCAAAATGATGAAAATATCCCTACTGTAAAACATAATTAGAAGAAGATATAGTAGATAATGAGTCTTCTTCCCCTTCCATAGCATAATCATCCCCTTCATATATACTGCACTAAGAATCAACTACTGGATACTGAGTATATAATGCATATTCTTCACAACAATGCTCAAAAAGGCACTCAATCAGATAATTTCTCTTGCAATATAAATAAAATGCAGCATGGAAATCCCTCAAAGATGAAATACTAGAAGAAGGAAGAGTTGTGTACCATTGTCTTACATAACCATCTAATGAATACATGAATATTTTCATCAATACATCCTCATGATGTATATTTAGCCTATCCATGCATTGATGAAATTTGATCACATGAAGTGCCAGATTGTCCTTGTCCTTTTTTTCTGAATTGTGGAAGGAAATATCCCCATATATCTATAGTGGGAACACCAACAATAGAAGGAAAATTAAATGGTGCAAACCTACGTGCAAAAATAGCTTCCAGAGCTTTCAACATCCTGGATTAGTGGAGTATCCAACAGATTCTTCCTTCATGGAGTCACCAGGTGATTGATGTAGTAAAAAAAAGTGTCCTACTCCTGTTACCATCAAGAGCTAGAACTGATCGTTGTCGTTTTCCCAGGGATAAATTATTCGTTCCTCTATCCCCGACAACGACGCCAAAAGATGTTAGTCCCTAACTAAGGGAAAACTAGGGCATCATCAAGTTCTTGCAATGATTTTTTATAGATATAAATGGGATTATGGGTTGGTTTGATGGAGTAGTGAGAGTGAATAAAAAAGGAAGAGGGCAACAAAGTAACTGCAAATTAGTGATATACCATTGGGCATGGAGTCTCTGACATACTTAAGGATTAGAGGCATTTAAACTAGTTGTCAGTCAAATGGATTTGTATGGTAAATATGTTAGAAAAAGAGAACCGCAGAGAAATAAAATAAAACAAATGCGGAAATAAAACACAGAAGATACAAAATACAATAGAGACACAGATATACATGGTTCACCTAGTGTGGGATACGTCCACCAGAGAAATTTCCAAGTCCTTCCTTTTTATTATTCAACAAAATGAAGGAATACAACCTACAACACGCCCACTGTGACTTCCTCTTTTTTCTCTCACAGTCTCCTCTCTCATAATACAATATTCACAATAATACATAGTCACAATGCAATTCCATCATAAAAGAGGGTTTCCTTGTAGGGAAAAAACCCCAACATAACTTCTACCGTCAGAGCTGCGACCTTATAATGAACGGTCCATATTTACTATGAAATTACAATATACATTTACAAGGCCATTTTTCCTTTGGGGGCTTCTCCCCCAAACCTCCATTGGGGGATGCTGCCCCCAAACCCTTGCCAGGGGGATGAGCTCCCCAAACCCCGCAAGGGATGAAATCCCCCCCTACAACAACCCCCCCCCAACGTGGAGGGGTGTACATTATTCATGGGGTATAAACATGGTTGAAAACAAAGACCTCTGAATCATGAAGATAATCAGGCTCCAGAACCAACAATCTCCCACTTGGAGACTGATCACAACAATTCCACCACTATTGTACCTGCTGGACTATGATCCACATTGGACCTGACAAATTTCTCATCTTCACCTTCATGCTTGAAGACCAACTAAAATTGAGCAGGAACTCATTTTCTCTGTGGTTACTCCCTTTGTTAACATGTCTACATGATTCTGGCTAGTATGTATCTTTTCCAACTTCAAATGTCCATCTTCTAAGACGAATCGTATGAAGTGGTACCTGGAATGTATATGCTTAGTATTCAAATGGAAGATTGATTTCTTTGCAAGATGAATTGAACTCTCATTGTCACAGTACACCATGATATTCTCCTACTTCTTTCCCAATTCCTCCATAAACCTCTGTAACCAAATCATTTCTTTACTAGCCTCTATAGCAACAACATACTCTGCTTCTGTTGTTTAAAGTGAAACAACCTTTTTTAGTTTTGAAATCCAACTTACTGTTGTTCCACC
>JASDQU010736792.1:31959-44596 GCA_032191745.1 Picea mariana | reverse complement strand
CAAATTTTCCTTTCCTTTGACCTCATACCCATGTGGATGCTGCATATAAATCTCTTCCTCCAAATCCCCATGGAGAAAAGTTGTTTTTACATCTAACTATTCAATATGCAAATCTTCTACTGCCACAAGACTTAAAATAGTCATAATTTAAGTCATTTTAACAACAAGAGAAAACATTTCATCAAAATATATACCTTTCTTTTGTGCAAACTCATTTACAACAAGTTTAGCCTTGTACCGCTTTTTTCATCCATCTTCTTCCTTCAACCTGTAAACCCATTTATTTTGCAATGCTCTTTTTCCCACAATAAAATGAACTAGGTCCCAAGTCTGGTTATTTACCAAGGAATCCATTTCCTCTTTCATGCCTTGCTCCCACTTCCTTTTTAGTGTCTACTTGCATTGCCTCTTCATAACTTTCTGGTTCACCATAATGAATCAACAATAAATAATATAATGAAGAGAGTATCGTTCAGGGGGTCTGTTTAACCTGGTAGATATTTTAACAACACTTGCATGAGTTTGAGGTACCTATTACTCATGTTGTTGTACATTTTGATTTTCTGGTACCTTTGGAATTTCTTCTTCAGTGATCTCATCAAGCACTGTGTATTCTGGTTTTTCTTTTTCTTGTTTCTTTCCCTGCAACTGGTCTTTGTACATGACCTTTTCATTGAATATGGCATCTCTACTTATAATGATTTTGTGATTTTCATAATCCCATA
Organism: Picea mariana; assembly: GCA_032191745.1. Classification (NCBI taxonomy): domain Eukaryota; kingdom Viridiplantae; phylum Streptophyta; class Pinopsida; order Pinales; family Pinaceae; genus Picea; species Picea mariana. The sequence continues at coordinate 43,871 of JASDQU010736792.1, read as the reverse complement.
AGCAATAACCAAAATCATTAAGACCGTATCCAATAAAGGTACACTTCTTGGATTTTGCTTCAAACTTTGTTCTATTTTTTTTATCAATATGGACAAATACTTCACAACCAAAAGTCTTCAAAAATGAATAGTTTACCTTTTTCCCTGTCCATGACTCCTCTAGAATGCCACCATCCAAAGAGCTTGAAGCTCCTCTGTTTATTAAGTAAACAACATTATTTACAACATCTGCCCAAAAGTGTAAGGGCAACCCAACATGAAATCTCATACTCCTTGCATGCTCCATGATTGTCCTGTTCATCCTTTCTAACACACCATTTTATTCTGGTGTTCCTGGAACTATTTTATCTCTATTAATCCCATGGTATGAATAGTAATCATAAAACTCCTTGCTGCAATATTCACCTTCATTGTCTGATCTGAGACACTTCAACATTTTTCCTGTCTCATTCTCAACCAAAGATTTCCACTTCTTAAAATTTCCTGAGTCCTTTCATCTATCCTTTTGTCTTCCCCTGTTCTCCATGTTTAACGCATTACCTGATGTCTCACCTGTGTTTTTCCATCGCATTTCCTCGCTAAGGATAACACCAACAACATCATCAAATTTTAAAGTGTTTGAACCAGAGACAAAGTTACTTACAACCATGACCAAGTCGTTCTAGCTTTCTGGAAATGAGCACAAGATTAGAAGAGCCTAACCTCATCATCAAAGTCCACTTTTACATAACATATCTGATTAGTAGCCATATTAAATTCATTTAAATGATCTACAACAGACCCACCTTATTACATCTTCATATTAAATAATCTCTTCATTAGAAATATCTTATTGGATGTCGAGGGTTTTTCATACAGTTTAGCCAATGCGTCCATCAACTCCTTCGTTGTATTTTCTTTTGAAATATTGGAAGTCGCCGATACTGCCAGGATCATCTGTATCGTTCCTAGTGCCTTTCTATCAAGAACCTCTCGTTCTTCATCCTTCATAGCCATCGTCTTCTTTGCTATTCCACCCAATGGTAGGAATAGATCATTTTGATATAAATAATCTTCCATATGCATCTTCCATAATTGGTAGTTTTGGCCATTAAATTTCTCGACCTTAAACTTTCCATCTTCTGCCATTGCTCCCACTCGAACTAGGAACCCTCTTTTCTTGCGAGTTGCCTTTCGCTCTGATACCAGTTGTTAGAAAAACAGGATCGTGGAGTAATAAAATAAAACAAATGCAGAAATAAAACATAGAAGATACACAATACAATAGAGACACATATATACATGGTTCACCCAATGTGGGCTACGCCCACTAGAGAAATTTCCATGTACTTCCTTTTTATTATCCAACAAAATGAAGGGATACAACCTACAACACACCTGTTGTAACTTCCTCTTCTTTCTCTTACAGTCTCCTCTCTTAGAATGCAATATTCGCAATAATACACAACCACAATACAATTCCCTCATAAAAGAGAGTTGCTTTCTAGGGAAAAAAACCCTAACATAACTTCTACCATCAGATCTGTGACCTTATAATGAACGGTCCAGATTTATTATGAAATTACAATATAAATTTACAAGGCAATTTCTCCTTCGGGGGACGTTGCCCCCAAACCCTCGCTAGGGCCCCCCGAACCCCCTAGTCGGGGGGATGATACCCCCTGCAACCCCCCTACGTGGAGGGGTGTACAGTCTTCATGGGGTATAAATACAACTGAAAATAAAGACCTCTGAATCAAGAAGCTAATTAGGCTCCACAACCAACACAAGACAACATAATATAAGATGACAAATACAGAGTGTAGGAAATGAACTATTCTATATCAGTTATGCAGTCCATAAGAATGAATATTTGAAGAACATAAATTCTCTCTGGAAATAAAATCAAATGCATTTCAACAAAAACATAACTCATGGGCAATTGCAATGAGTTCTTCAATGCTCAAGAATCCATAAGATATGGGAAGTTTTGATTCTCAAAATTGGCTATTTTATTCAAATGAGAGGAATTAAAGAAGAATGGAAAATGTAAAATATTACAAACTGACAATGTAGTCCATCTAAATCTCTAAGTTCAAATATATCAAGACAGTTCCCTCAGGCTTATAATATCTTCACACATGTTTATTTTCCCCAAATTGCCTCCCTCTGGCCTCCTCCTTCTCCAAAGATCCTCTTTACATATAAATAATACATTTTAATATGAAATTAAAACAATAAAATCATGCTTGGTCTTTTGAAAAATAAGATAGCAATCTGAGACTTAAATGCAAGAAATCTGGAATGAATTCCACAACTCTACCTGCGATTGTTTTGCTCTGCCACCTATCCCTTAATCTAGAAAATTCTAGAAACTTTCATCCTGATCAGATGTAATTTTCTCCTAAACCGTTGAGAAATTTAGCAAACCCTCCAAGATTAAGGTAAATGGATCCATTTGGGAGGTGGGTTTGGAACGGTTTCAACAAATTCTTTACGGTTTGGTCGAAAATCAAGCCTGAATTCCCTTCCTGAAATATGATGGGATTTTGCAAAAAATTTGGGAATGTGAATGTATATTTCAAATTTCCATAACCTGTAGCTAAAACACACTGATCTAAACTTGATTGTTTATTTGATTTGCCCGAAAATTTGGAGATAATCTTTTGAAAAGATCCTTTGGTACCTTCAAATGCTAAATGGCCTTAATATGCTAGATCCAAATTAAATGAAGATGATATGTTGCCTGCAAATCTAGGATTGAAGATTGACTGTTGATTACGAAGTCTTGAAGTGTTGAAATTGTCAGGTGTTCTGCCACTTTATTTGATTATAGAATGCTCCATATTTGAATTGATCACCAACAACATAAGACCGAGCTTTTGAAATCAATTTTTCAAAAACATTATTCCGTAATTTACACCAGCATCCTTATAAGAGACGTTGAATTCCCTACCAAGAAAAAAGTTAACATACATATTGAAGTAGCCACGTGAATGAATAAATTTAATGAACCAAGGTGCTCAGATCTTCTCCCTCTATTTTCCTCCTCAACTCTGTCTCCCCACCTACCTCTAGATGGTGAATCAACTAACAACAAAAGCAAACTCCCTCGCAAACTAAGTAGCGAACTCGTCCTCCCCTGCTATCGTTGCCTTACCATCCTGCTTCTTCTTCTTCTTCTTGGGACACTGTCCTGTATAGTGGCCCATCTCTCCACAAGAAAAACATCTCATTGTTCTCATGTCTCTGTCTTTCCCACCGCCACTCTGCTGTGGTTTGGCCCCTCCTTTGGGACCCTTTCTAGCACCACCCTTGCCAGTCTTCTTCTTTCCCTTAGTCCACAGAGAAATATCCTCATCACCCTCTTAAGTACGTTGTTGTCCTGAAGATCCTAAACTGCATCTCATCGCTACAACCTATTTTATTTATTCTTTTTTCTGATCGAGGGCATGGATGTCTTCTACCCTAACATCCTGTATTCCACTTGAAATTAAGCATTTGAAGGTGATATGGAACATGTCATAAGATATTCTTTGTTCATCCCAACCACTCTTTATTGAAACTATATCATCACTTGAGATGACATAACAATTCTCGATACACTCTCCGCTTGGGAAAAAGAACCTTTATAACTGAATGCACAACTTTCCTATAATTTATTAAGTGTCTTCAAACCAAAGGATTTGTAAAAGAACAATATTTTTGTAGCACGAATTAAACAAATAAAATCTGCATTTTCTTCATCCTTGGATAGGGTTCAATGTTTATATTTCTCCTGCAGTAGCTTAATATTGGACATTTGGCGATGAGAAATTGACATTTAGAAGCTCGGGCTTTGTCATTTGGTGTTTATCTTGATAAACTTTTATACTTGGGGGATTGTGCTTGATTTGGATGCTATGAGGGTTGGGTTTGTTTAGAATTAAGGCAAAGGAGAATTTCTACTTTTTCAGAGAAACCACAACTATATCCAACTAATTGAGTATCATGAATATCATGGATACATGGAAATATTGACCATATAGGAGATTTAAAAGGAGGGGAACTCAACAAGCATTTGAAGAAAATGATAGTATGCTCCAAAACTTGCACTTGTAGGAACGATGTTTTTCGGTGCTACAAGAATGACATCATTCTTGCATCCAAGAGCAATTTGGACATGCAGATTTAGGTGTTAACACTGACTCCAATTGTGGATGATACTCTCCCTATAAGGAATCAAGAAATTTAAGACCTTGTTCCTTTCTTTTGTCTATCTCTATAAACTAACTCTGCAAATGCTCAACTGAAGACAAACTTTCCCACAAGCGGAAAAATAACTCATAACTAAAAATCATCCACCAGTGCATCCATTGGGCTTATGGAGTCATTATTACTGATCTACATCATACCAACAAACTGAAAACAAACTGCTCGAATGCGATCTTATTCAACCATCCTACTCTATTAACCTGCTTCAATCATGTTGATCATGTGTAGGCGAATTTCCAATGCAACCATGTAATCATTCTACTAACAAATTGATCTTCCTGTTTGCAACAAAATGAATAGGTTGAAAAATAATAAAGGCTCAGGAATGGAATTAATATCTCATACTCATTGTTGCAAGCCGCTTGCATGTCAATCGATACAGTATTCAAAACCTTTGGAAAGACCATCTCCATGTAATTGGCCATTCGGTCATGAAAAACACGACAGAACTCCTGCTGATGTAGAAGCTCAAACTATTCATCTATCATTTCCACTCTATTTGCAAGACTAACATCCACTTGATCTCCTTTAAGAAGCTAAAAATCAACACTCATTTCATTAAGATTGAGGAAAAAAAATTCCCTTCAATCTGTCCATTAGATTCTTGAGAAAAAATTTTAACATCATTCAAAGCAATGGCATCAGAATGAGAAGGAATAAATATATCTTCATTAGTTTCAACAACATATTCAATAAAAATTTCACTCTGCTGGACTGTTTCACTGTCTTCAATAGAATCAGATGCAAGATTATCATTGAAAGGCTTATACAACTCCACATGTGCTTCATAAACATTTAATTCCTCATCATCATCACTATATTCATCATAAATTGGAGCATCCTGATAAGTTCCTAATGACAAAGATGCAACTGTTATATCATAATCATTACTACTAGAAACATTTGGATTAATGACAAATGTGTCTAGAGTATCACTATCATCAACTTCAATATCAGAATGTTGAAAATCTCCTTGCTGTAAAACAAAATTAGAAGAAGATACACCAGATAATGTGTCTTCTTCCCCTTCCATAGCATAATCATCCCCTTCATGTATACTGCTAGAAGAATCAACTACTGAATATTGAGTATATAATGCACATTCTTCAAAGCAATGCTCAAAAAGGCACTCAACTGGATAATTTCTCTTTCAATATAAATAAAACGCAACATGAAAATCCCTCAAAGATGAAATACTAGAAGCAGGAAGAGTTTTGTACCATTGCCTTGCATAACCATCCAATGAATACATGAACATTTTCATCAATACATCCTCATGATGTATATTCAACTGATCCATGCATTGATGAAATTTGATCACATGAAGTGCCGGATTGTCCTCATCCTTTTTTCTAAACCGTGGAAGGAAATATCCCTATATACCTATAGTGGGAACATCATTAGGGAAACCAACAATAGCAGAAAAATTAAATGGTGCAAACCTCCATGCCAAAATAATTTCCATAGCTTTCGACATCATATATCAGTGGAGTCACCAACATATTCTTCCTTCATGGATTTGCCAGGTGAATGATGCAGTCATATAAAGTGTCCAACTCATGTTCACCATAAAGAGCTAGAACTAATCATTGTCATTCTCCTAGGGATAAATTCTTCGTTCCTTCGTCCCCGACAATGACGCCAAAATATGTTAGTCCTTAAAGTTGCACTTGACTGCTAAGGACAAGCTAGGGCATCATCAAGTTATTGTAATGGTTTTTTATAGATAGAAATGAGATTATGGGTTGGTTTGATGGAGCAATGAGACTGAATAAAAAAGGAAGAGGGAGACAAACTAACTGCATATTAGTGATATACCATTGGGCATGGAGTCTCTGACATACTTAAGGTTTAGAGGCATTTAAACTAGTTGCCACTCAAATGGATTTGTATGGTAAAGACAACAAACTATAAGATGACAAATACGAAATGCAGGAAATGAACTATTCTAAATCAGTTTTGCGATCCATAAGAATGAATATTTGAAGAACATAAATTCTCTGTGGAAATCAAATCAAATGCATTTGAAAAAAAAAAAATTGCAATGAATTCTTCAATGCTCAGGAATCCATAAGATATGGGAAGTTTTGATTATGAAAACTGACTCTTTTATTTTATTCAAATGAGAGGAATCAAAGAAGAATGGAAGATGTAAAATATTACAAACTGACAATGTAGTCCATCTAAATCTCTAAGTTCAAATATATCAAGACAGTTCCCTCAGGCTTATAATATTTTCACACATGTTTATTTGCCCCAAATTGCCTCCCTCCGGCTTCCTCCCCCTTCAAAGATCCTCTTTACATATAAACAAGGCAGCGAGGCTGCGCGTACTGCCTCCTCAGTCTGTCATGAAAAGTTGACCATAAATTATTAAATATAAATATAAAATATAAATTCAACTTACCCTTACCCAGTGTGTCATGTCATTGAGTTAATTCTGATCTCGAAATACGTGAAGGCTGCAATAACACTATAAAGTTATCAGTCAATGAAATGTAAGAAAATTCAGTTTTTTTTTACATATTAAAAAATAAAATTTTGAGTTTGTTATGTTACACATTAAGTTTTTTACAAAATTTTTAAAGTCAACCCAAATTAATAGAGTAGTCAAAGTGAACTCATCACTATGTATACTGCCTGGGAGGCAGTACAATAATACATTTTTATATGAAATTAAAACAATAAACTCATGCTCGGTCTTTTGAAAAAGAAGATACCAATATGAGACTTAAATTCAAGAAATATGGAACGAATGCTACAACTCTACCTGCAGATGCTTTGCTCTGCCACCTATTCCTTAATTTGGAAATTTCTGGAAAATTTTGTCCTGATCAAACACCGATTTCTCCTAAACCTTTGAGAATTTTAGAAAACTCTCCCGGATCAAGGTAAATGGATCCAATTGGGAGGTTGGTTTTGAACGATTTCAGAAAATTCCTTACGGTTTGGTCGAAAATTAGGCCCAAAATTCCCTTCCCGAAATATGACGGGATTTTGCAAAAAAATCTGGGAATGTGAATGTATATTTCAAATTGCCACTACCTGTAGCTAAAACGCACTGATCTAAACTTGATTGTTTATTTGATTTGCCCGCAAATCTGTAGATAATATTTTGACAAGATCCTCTGCTACCTTCGAATGCTAAATGGACTTAATATGCTAGATCCAAATTAAATGAAGATGATATGTTGCTTGAAAATTTGGGATTGAAGATTGACTGTTGATTACGAAGCCTTGAAGTCTTGAAATTGCCAGGTGTTCTGCCACTTTATTTGATTATAGAATGATCCATATTTGACTTGATCACCAACAACTAAAGGCTGAGCTTTTGACATCAATTCTGCAAAAACTTTATTCCATAATTTACACCAGCATCCTTATAAGAGACGCTCAATGCCCTGTCAAGCAAAAAGTTAACATACATATTGAAGTAGCCACGTGAATGGATAAATTTAATGAACCAATGTGTCAAGATCTTCTCCCTATGTTCAGATCGTTGCCACCTATTTTCTTTATTCTTTTTTCTGGTCGATGGCATGGATGTCTTCTACTCGAAAATCTTGTATTCCACATGACATTAAGCATTTGAAGGTGATATTGAACATGTCATAAGAGATTCCTTGTTCATCCCGGCCACTCTTTATTGCAACTATATCATCACTCGAGATGACATAGAAGTTCTCGATACACTCTCCACTTGGGACAAAGAACCTTTATAACTAAATGCACAACTTTCCTATAATGTCTTAAGTGTCTTCAAACCGAAGGATCTGCAAAAGAACAATATTTTTGTAGCACGAATTAAACCGATGAAATCTGCATTTTCTTCATCCTTGGATAGGGTTCAATGTTTAAATTTCTCTTGCAGTAGCTTAATCTTGGACATTTGGCGATGAGCAATTGACATTTAGAAGCTTGGGCTTTGGCATTTGGTGTTTAGCTTGATGAACTTTGATACTTGGAGGATTGTACTTGATTTGGACTCTATGAAGGTTGGGTTTGATGAGGATTAAGGAAAAGGATAATTTCTACCTTTTTAGAGAAGTCACAACTATATCCAAGTATCATGAATATCATGGATACATGGAAATATTGACCAGATAGGATATTTAAAAGGCAAGGAACTCAGCAAGCATTTGAAGCAAGGATAGAATGCTCCAAAACTAGTGCTTGTAGGAACGATGTTTTTCAGTGCTACAAGAATGACATCATTCTTGCATCAAAGAGCAATTTGGACATGCAGATTTAAGTGTTAAAAGTTTATCATGTAGAGTAGTAGGTTGTATGCTCCATCCCATGTAGTCTTGGTACAAGTCCAATCATTCTAACAATTTGGGAAGTCAAAGGAAAGATTATAACTAATGTGGGAAGATATTGAAGGAGAACCATTAGATATAGGGCATTCTTTGTGTGATCAACACTTGAGTTCCATATAATTGGTATGACAATCCAAATGACAATAATAGCTATAATATATTTTGTTGGCATAAGGGATCTTCTCCCAATCTAGCATCCAACAACTATCTTACCATCCTTGGTGAAAACATAACATGATGTATGTTGAGGCTTCTTGATGTGCCAACACTTGAACTGATTTCCAACAAAATTCAAATATTCTATCCTCAATGCAAATGCATACACTTCCACTAAATTTTCAATTGAACTCGTAGAGGATGGAAATTTTGAAGTAGATTTTGGATGAAAATTCCAAGTGAGCAGTTCTTCACCACATAACTCACCAAGACCCAGTGAAGTTGAATTTAAAAAACCACTTCTACCCCATTGGTGGTTGTACAATCTAAATACCCACAAATCATAAAGAGAATTCCAGTCATTGGATCTTCTTCCTAAACAATGTATGTACCTTTAGTGCTAAGTTTAGACTACAATCAGTCACATATATAATTGATGCAGGAGAATCGCTCCACCTCAACAACGTGCTAGAAATCTAGCGCATCAACGCACTAGGAGGAACGAGTTTAGAGGAAAGAGAGGTGCCAACCCTCTCATTTTGAACCCAATTTAAAATTTTTAATGCAATTAAATGAAATTAAAGTCTATAAGGCTAACAAATCCGAGCCGTTGTATTTGTAAAGGCCAAATGTGAAGTCACCTTTAATGGCTGACAGTTGGATAGTTTTACTTCTGATTCAGACTAGATGTCCATTGATTGTAATTGAATGCAATTCAATGCGAGTAGGTAGCTGGTGGAGGAAGGCTCGAGAGCCCCTCCTTTGTAAAAGATCTTTGTTTTTAAAATTCATTAGTAAGTAGTGGATAGAGCATTAGGGAGATCAATAAAGGAGAGGAGAGAAATAATTGAGACTCAGTTGCAGTCCAGTCCATTGAGCACTCAACACACCCTAAAAAGCCTTATCAAATTTTGTCACTTTTTGGGTACCACTTGTTTTCTGCACTGTCTGACTCGATTTCATTTTGGAAAATGTTTTATCTTTGTTTGTTTTCATGACTCTCATCACATATTCAGGTTTGTTTGAACTTATGAAACCTTGTGACTAAAAGACCTTAACGCCTGAATTAAGAATCGACAACCAAACACTGCACCCAACGCGCTCAGGTTCGGTGTCGAAAAGAATTCAAGTAAGTAAAGGAAGCACACATAAAACAATAGTCACTAAGCACCGATCCTCATCGACATTGACATAAGGCGGTTTTGGTTTGCATAATTTATTTGCATAAAGGTTCGAGAGATAGCCGATCCCCTTCGACATTGGTAAAATACGAGGAAGACAGACGTTAACAAATGAAGTAAAGAAATAGTCGATAGTCGATACCTGATGTGATTTATTGGGATAGAGGAAAATCCAAAAGGATCACAACAAACATTTCGACCGCGATAAAGTTGTCTTCGATCCCCGATCCCCAATGCGTCTTCGGAATCGAGACCTTTTCGAGGGAGTCGATCCGAGAGCACTTGGGTAGGTTTTTCTCTGGTCGCCGATCCTTGACATTTTTTCGGCGTCGTAAAGTTAGGATTTGGTTTTAGAACGAATGGCTTAAATAAAGTCCTGACTCCAATTAACACGAGTGAATTAAGTCACTAGCCCAGAATGCCACGTGTCTTTACTAGGTAAGAGGGTCGTATGGTCTAGTTCTATCCTGAGTCATTTTTTTGGTTCCCTAGGTCCTAGTCATACCTCCGAGTCAGTCTTGCCACGTCAACATTGTACGGTAAGATCGATCAACGTCAAAGACTTTGCAGGAGGATATCAACAAAATTGTTCACAACACAATCCTGATCCCCAATCCACCAATTGGAAGAGCGGAACGATGGGATGCTTGCGGCATTAGATACGATAAAATTCTGGACATTTAAGGAACTAGTTAATGCCTGATCCCGCATTAGTTTCTACACCGTGTGCCGATTAGACGACAACATTTTGAAATCACCGATAGACCACATTACCACCCACGCCTTCGTCGTCAACCCATGATGAATTTAAGTTTAAACTCCTCTAAATATCTGACAACAGATTTGTTGAAATTTCACTCATAACTCGAATTGAATGGTTGATGTGACATGGTAAGATCTTCCCTATTTAAATCTTTAGAATCGTTGTGAACAAATTCATTTTGCATGAAAGTGAATTCTAGAGCTTCCGAAGGAGCAGAGAGAGAAACTCGATACTGTACTAATTGTCTTGATTATCAAAACCAGGTTTAACAAGCTTTAGAGGTATGTATCCAAACCTATCATTTCGTTGGTTATAATTTATATATGTTCATCCGATTTCTTACACAGTCTCTAAACTCCGATCAAGTTGCAGGAAGAATGCCACCAAGAACGCCAACCACTAGGTGGTCGCCGAGAGCACCAAAGTTGAAAGAACCATAGATAGGCGAAGGGTCTTCTCTGGGGACTACGAGGCAGTTGGAATACGCCCCCAGGTCGGACCCTGTCGTCAAAATAACAACAAAGAAAGTTTTCCTCCAGCCTCTAGCCTTTGGCGATACAGAGGAAAGAATCGGATCCAAGGTAGCGCTCCCACAGTGGGGGGATATATTCAATAGAATTAGCTGAGAAGAATCCTCAGAGTATATCCCACACAATGACCCGAACATAAGGGTGCTCGATGACCAGGTGTTCCCCAACATCCGACGGTCGTATTTACACATGGTGGTGAGTATAACCCCTGTTTTCCCTTGCATAGAGGTCTTGTTGACTGCCCATTTAGCACCGGGGGTCAACTCATGTGCCATGAAGATGCATCACCAGATGCAAATTTGTTGATGATAGTATTGGTTCTACTTGGGCATCTGATGCTCCCGCACAAATTTTGTAAACGAAATTTCCGCACCCCTGCGTGGGTTGATAATGTAATAAGTCTGCATGGATCATAGTTAGGTCAGGTACCTTGGGATGTTTTCATTGGGAGAGTTCCTTTCACCGGGGGTTTTTTATCCTCAGGTTGTCAACTGGGCTTTAGGGCCTGGCTGACTTCCCTTGAGTTTTTCCCTCCACACATGCAATAATTCCTCCAAAGTGGTGAACGACGTTCTAATGGTCTCATACTTTGGTATCTATTGTTTAGGAATGTTGTAAATGACCATGCCAGACAGTGTAGAAAGTTTCGCGGAATTTCGTCGAGTCTAGATAGGTTTTTTTTAATTAATTAAGTTTTTAATAATTTAATTAATTAATTATTTTTTGAGCT
>JASDQU010736792.1:19836-31859 GCA_032191745.1 Picea mariana | reverse complement strand
TATTCAACTATGAGCACACACACCTAACAACAAGAAGTCTATGCCTCTAACTGCACATTTTACACACATTTGAGAAACATTTATATCAATTCTTAATGACATTATCCCCAAGCATGATTGACATTGTAAATGAGTAGTATTCACCTCATAGTGAAAATGCCCACCTAATCCTTGAGTATCTTGACATTATGGACATCGAGGTTCTATCTACTCATCTAATCTCTCATCATTGCTTACATTTCTTCAATTGAATGTAGATTTATGAGAGGCAATATTATTTCCTATTACCATGATGTTTGATTGCACCATAGCATCTTGATTATTTATCCAATAGTATAATGTCTTCAATTGAATGTTGTAATGATGGATTTTTTTTCAACATATATTCAATGATGTTTTATAGAGAATGGTTTTGACCAACATAATAAACATCATATTGAAATTTAGGGAAGATGAAAATGTCTACTTTTCTTTTCGATTATCTATACATAGTATATTCATCTTTTTGACTCTTAAAGTTCCCAAACTTCCTTTGTGCATTTTGTCCACTAACATATATTTTGACATTCAATGGGTAGCAAGCACCCAAAAGCATATACAACATAGTTGGTTATTGTTAGTCCCTAAAGTTGCACTTGACCGCTAAGGGCAAGCTAGGGCATCATCAAGTTATTGCAATGGTTTTTTATAGATAGAAATGGGATTATGGGTTGGTTTGATGGAGTAGTGAGATTGAATAAAAAAGAAAGAGGGAAAAAAACTAACTGAAAATTAATAATATACCATTGGGCATGAGTCTCTGACATAAGTAAGGATTAGAGGCATTTAAACTAGTTTCCAGACAAATGGATTTTTATGGTAAAGACAACATAATATAAGATGACAAATACGAAGTGGAGGAAATGAACTATTCTAGACCAGTTTTGCAATCCATAAGAATGAATATTTGAAGAACATAAATTATCGTTGGAAATCAAATAAAATTCATTTGAACAAAAACATAACTCATGGGAAATTGCAATGAATTATTCAATGCTCAAGAATCCATAACATATGGGAATTTTTGATTCTCAAAATTGGATATTTTATTCAAATGAGAGGAATCAATGAAGAATGGAAAACTTAAAATATTACACACTGACAATGTAGTTCATCTGAATCTCTTAGTTCAACTATATCAAGATAGTTCCCTCGGGCTTATAATATCTTAACAAAGGTTTATTTGCCCCAAATTTCCTCCTTTCAGCCTCCTCCTTCTCCAAAGATCCTCTTTACATATAAATAATACATTTTTTTATGAAATTACAATAGTAAACTCATGCTCGATCTTTTGAAAAAGAAGATACCAATTTGAGACTTAAATGCAAGAAATATGAAACGAATTCCACAACTCTTCCTACAATTGCTTTGCTCTGTCACCTATCCCTTAATCTAGAAAATTATGGAAATTGTGTCCTGATCAGACATAGATTTATCCTGAACCATTGAGAAATTTAGCAAACCCTTCGAGAGAAAGGTAAACAGATCCATTTGGGAGGTGTGTTTTGAACGGTTTTAACAAATTCCTTATGGTTATGCAATAAATATGGATGAATTCCACAACTCTTCCTGCAATTGATTTTCTCTGCCACCTATCCCTTAATCTAGAAAATTATGGAAAATTGTGTCCTGATCAGACATAGATTTATCCTGAACCTTTGAGAAATTTAGCAAACCCTTCAAGAGCAAGGTAAATGGATCCATTTGGGAGGTGGGTTTTGAGCGGTTTTAGCAAATTCCTTATGGCTTGGTCAAAAAATAGGCCTTAAATTCCCTTCCTGAAATATGAAGGGATTTTGCAAAAAATTTGGGAATGCGAATGTATATTTCAAATTGCCACCACCTGTAGCTAAAACACACTGATCTAAACTTGATTTTTTATTTGATTTTCCCGGAAAACTGGAGCAAATATTTTGACAACATCCTTTGCTACCTTCGAATGTTAAATGGCCTTAAAATGTTGGATCCAAATTAAATGAAGATGATATGTTGCCTAAAAATATGGGATTGAAGATTGACTACTAATTACAAAGCCTTGAAGTGCTGAAATTTCCAGGTGTTCTACCACTTTATTTGATTATATAATGCTCCATATTTGAATTGATCACCAACAATAGAAGATTGATATTTTGACATCATTTCTGCAAAAAATTTATTCCATAATTAACACCAACATCCTTATAAGAGACGCTCAATGCCCTGTCAAGCAAAAAGTTAACATACATATTGAAGTAGCCACGTGAATGGATACGTTTAATGAACCAAGGTGTCAATATCTTCTCCCTTTGTTCGTATCGATGCCACCTATTTTCTTTATTCTTTTTTCTTATCGATGGCATGGATGTCTTCTATCCGATCATTGTATATTCCACCTGACATTAAGCATTTGAAGGTGATATGATTTGGATGCTATGAAGGTTGGGTTTGTTGAGGATTAAGGCAAAGGAGAATTTCTACTTTTTCAGAGAAACCACAACTATATCCAACTAATTGAGTATCATGAATATCATGGATACATGGAAATATTGACCATGTAGGATATTTAAAAGGTAGGGAACTCAATAAAAATTTGAAGCAAAGGATAGTATGCTCCCAAATTGGCGCTTATAGGAACGATGTTCTTCGGTGCTACAAGAATGACATCATTCTTGAATCAAAGAGAAATTTAGACATGGATATATAGGTGTTAACACTAGATCCAATTGGGGATGATGCTCTCCTTGTGAGGCATCAAGAACTTGAAGACCCTGTGCCTTTCTTCCATCTATCTCTGCAAACTGTCTCTTCAAATTCTCTATTGAAGACAAACTTTCCCGCAAGATGAAAATAACTCATAAATGAAAATCATCCACTAGTGCATCCATTGGGCTTATGGAGTCATTATTAGTGATCTACAACATACCGACAAACTAAAAAAAAACTGCTCGAATGCAAGATTATTCAACCATCCTAATCTATTAACCTGCTTAAATCATGTTGATCATGTGTAGGCGAATTTCCAATGCTGCCATGTAATCATTCTACTAACAAACCGATCTTCATATTTACAACAAAATGAATAGCTTCAAAAATAACAAAGGCTCAGAAATGGAATTAATAGCTCATACTCATTGTTGCAAGCTGCTTGTATGTCGATCGATATAGTATTGAAAACCTTTGAAAATACCATCTCCATGTAACTGGCCACTGAGTCATGAAAAACATGACAAAACTCATGTTGATGTAGAAGCTCAAACTGTTCATCTATCATTTCTTCTCTATTTGCAAGACTAACATCCACTTGATCTCCTTTAAGAAACTCAAAATCAACACTCATTTCATTATGATCAAGGACACCAAAATTCCCTTCATTATGTCCATTAGATTCTTAAGATTTTTTTTTAACATCATTCAAAGCAATGGCATCAGAATGAGAAGGAATAAAGCTATCTTCATTAGTTTCAACAACATATTCAATAAAACTTTCACTCTGTTTGACTGTTTCACTATCTTCAATAGAATCAGATGCAATATTATCATTGAAAGGATTATACAACTCCACATGTGCTTCATAAACATTTAATTCCTCATCATCATCATTTTAGTCATCATAAATTGGAGCAACCTAATAATGATCCAGATTTAGGAGCGGAACAAACTGATTAATAGATTGAATACAATAAATACAGAGATATGAAGAATAAAACAGATATCCAGTGAACAATATCTTCTATTGAATAATGAAATAGGCTGAAACTGTAAAACTATAGAACTGAAACGCTTGCTCGAATGGTGGTAGTTATCTTTGAGAAGAGATGTGGCTGCTACACACATCTGTATGAGCATAATGGATTACAATGAGGCTACATAGCTCTTTTTGATATTACTCATGAATGCCCAAACCCTAGACATCCAAAAACCTAACCCTAGAAGGTGAAACACCAAAAGTCATGTGGGCCCCTATGGGTAAGTTGGTGTAAGTTGGTACCTCAACTTCTGAGGGTCGTAACGTTTGCATATGACCTTCATTTTAGGCGCGTGATATCCCGTTCGAAAGGTCTTTTAGAGAACTACACATTCTGCTGTCAAACTCTGACTCCGTCTACAGTTTGAATGTGGTGAGCCAAAAAAACACTATTTAGGCCTCCAAAACGGCCCTGGAGGTACAACAAGATGTGCTGACATGAAAAAATACAAAATAAGCCAGTTGGATTAGGCGATAGGCCACTATCATCCACCTGGAGGATGTGTGGGGCTTCAGATATCCCAAAAAGTGTAGAATCCACAATTACAAAGAAGTACAAAAGAATGTGCTAAACAAAAATGAACAAGAGGATCCTATTGGAATAGGTGGGTGGGCAGCAATATCCACCTGGATCAATCCTCCCCCTTTAGGAAGCAATGGTATCTATTGTTTTGAGTTCCCCCATCAGGTGAGGAAAATTTTGTTGGATTTGGCCCCAGGTGAGCCACTTGCCTTGGTGTAGGAGTTCCCTTTCCTTGACAACCCGATAAAGCTAGATCCTCTGCTGGCGAGTGCCCTTGACCTGTGTGTCCACTATCTGATCAGTGGATTCTTGTTCCATGCAGTTAGGGTTGATCTCTGTTGGTGTCAATTATTCTGCGATCTCTGAGGTTTCCAATAATGGTGGAAAATATGGTCGAAGGAGGTCCACATTGAACACTAGATGCAGGCCAAGAAAGGGTGGAGTGTTGAGCTCAAAAAAATTTCCACCCATAGCCTTGGTGATAGTGTAAGTCCCATAACAAAGTGGGAGAATCTTTCGATGGGGCCCGGTGAGACGCTCCTTCTACAAATGTAACCATAATTTGTCACCAACCTAAAATTAGTGTGGTACCCTGTGTTGATAATGGAGCTGCTTGTACTTAGCATTGGATTTTTGCAAAATCTCCTGGACCTGTTGGTGGATGTGTTGAATCCTCTCAATGAATATGGTGGATTTTTCGATCGCAGACTGATCATTGGAAGAGTTTGTCTATTTGGTGGCAAGAGGAAGTGAAACATCAATGGGTCCCAAGGGTTGGAATCCAAGACCCACTTGAAATGGTCTATGGCCAGTGGAGCTATGGAGAGCCTTGTTGTAACTATGTTGAACATAGGGGAGACTCTCATCCCATGTACGTGGATGCTTAGAATTGTACATGTGCAGGATGTGCACAATCATTCAATTGACGACCTCTGTTTGGTCATCTGTTTGGGGGTGGAAAGTAGTGGATTTTGTGAGCTTGGTGTCCAACAGTGACCAGAGACTCGACCAAAATGTGTTGAGGAACCTGTTGTCCCAGTCAGAGATGATGGTCTGTGGTATACCAAAGTGGAACCACACTCGTTCAAAGAAGAGCTTGGCAGTATCTGCCGCTATAATATTCTTCTTGCAGGCTGTGAGGATGGCCATCTTTGAAAACCAATCAATGACCACAAATACACAGTCATTTCCTTGCTTGGTGGATAGAAGGCCCGACATGTAATCCATTGAGATGGATTCCCAAGGCTTCTCAGGAGTAGGAAGAGGGGTGTATAAGCCTTACTTCTTGATGGTTGGCTTGGAAATGGCACAGGTAGTGAAATATCTGATATACTTGCTGATGTCTTGTCGAATTTTTGGCCAATAAAAATGTTTCTGAAGAACAGCCATAGTTTTATCCACGCCAAAATGTCCTGCCATCCGACTGTAGTGGGCTTCCCAAATCATCTTTGCATGCTATTTTGTAGGAACACATAGATGGCCCAAGTGGCATAAGTTTCCATCCTGAATGTGAAAATCAGTGACAATCGTGCCTATACCCAATAGCTAATAGATGGTGGCGAAGTCTAGATCTTGCTGATAAATTTGGGGCCACTCAGATGCTTCATGTCCACAGGATTGGAGCATAGTGGTTAGTGCAACCACAGGAGGTTGACTGAGGCGGTCAGTGACACGATTTGAGATACTTGTCTTATACTTTATGTTGAGATGGAACTGTTGCATGTAGGTGGATTACTTCTAATGGTAGTCGTTCTGTAATTTCCCCTGTGTTTGTATGAACTGCGGAGGCTTGTGATCAGTGTGTTTAATCGTCTCTTTTCCTAGAATGTAATGTTTCCATTGACGACAGGCTTGTATAATGAAATACATTTCCTTGTCATGGGTGGGGTATTTCCAGATAGTATATGAGAGTGTCTCACTATGGTATGCCACTGGATGACCGCGTTGAGTGAGAATTGTGCCCACAACATAGTCAGATGCATCAGTCTCAATCTTGAATGGTTGTTGCAAATCAGGCAAGGAGAGTATTGGAGCTGAGCATAAGAAATTCTTCAGATCATCGAATGCACATTGTTGTTCCTTCCCCCACACGAACTTGGCCCTGCCACCGCCCTTGGTCACCTAGCTGAGGGCCCATGCAATATGGAAGAATCCCAACACGAACCATCGGTAGAAGTTATCTAGTCCCAAGAAGCTTCGAAGCTCGGTCAGTGTGGTCGGGGTTTACCAGTCACAAATGAATTGGATATTATCTGGATCAAAATGTAACCCATGCTCATCAACAATGTAGCCCAAGTATTGGACCCTGTTCATGCCAAAATAACATTTTTCCAAGTTGGCATATAGTTTGTGTTGCCGCAGAGTGCTCAAAACTTGTTGAATATGACGCATGTGCTCCTCCCACGTTCTACTGAAGATGAGGATGTCATCCAAATAGACCACCACAAAGGAGTTGGTGAAGGGTATCAACACATCAACCATCAACCTCATGAAAGTAGCTGGTGCATTTGTTAAGCTAAAGGGCGTGACTAGCCATTTGAAGAGACCTTCTTTAGATTTGAAGGTTGTCTTCCATACATCATTTGGTTCGATGGGAACCTAGTGGTAGCCAGACTTTAGGTCAATATTTCTGAAGAAATTCCCCCCCTTGAGTTGTTCAAGAAGGTCATCAATTTTGGGAATGGGGTACCGGTTCCTAACTGTGATTTTGTTTAAGGCTCTGTAATCAATGCAGAGTCACCAAGTCACATCCTTCTTATGAACCAGTAAAATCGGGCTTATGCAAGGGGAGGAGATGGGTTTGAGGTGCCCCTTTTGAAGAATCTCTTGGACCCGACGTCTGATTTTGTCATTTTCCATCAACGAGCGATGATAGACTAGTCCATTAGGTAGAGGTGCGTCGAGGGTCAGATCAATTGAGTGCTTGAATTGGCAGTGTGTCAGTACCCCTGTAGGTGAGGACAAGATGTCTTTGTATTCTTCCATGATACCATCCACTTGCTTCTACTGCAAAGAGAGGCTCTATGTAGAGGCCACAGATGTGGCAACGACCTTCTTCTTATTGTGAGCACAAATCACAAAGAAGAAAAACTTCCTGATCTGGGAGATGACCTTACTGCATTTATTAGCATAGATTAAAGAAATAGCAGTAGGTGACGCTACCTCTAGTATCCTGTACAATTGTCTACCCATAGTAATAATAACACTACGGGGTCTAGACTCATACACAACATGATGCTTCCAAAAATATGGTTGTCCTAAAAGAACATCACAAACTTCAAGGGGAGGAATATCACACAGTACCTCATCTTTGAAAGGATTGATGTCGTAGGGAAGATGACACTATTGGCTGACACATAGATATCTTCCTTGGTGAAGCCAACCGATGGTGTAGGGTTGCGGGTGTGGTTTCATTGGTAGGTCCAACCGCTTGACGACCTATACTGAAATAAGGTTCTTCTAACTACCTCTATCGACAATGAAATGAAGCGGAGCCCCCTTTACCCACACCTTCGAGTGAAAGAGGTGTTCCCCTTCCTATGGTTCTTCTGGTTCACTTGGCCGGAATTCGGTGGTAGAAATAGTGGCATTGGGTTCACCATCGATAATCCGCTTCCCTCCTTCAAGATTTGATTCAGAATCATAATCGACCTCTGACTCGGAAGCCTTCAGTTTGGCCATGAGGCATTTCTTGGAGCGACATTCTTTGGTGTTGTGCCAAGGGATTTTATGGTACTCACACCATTTTCCCATGTCCTTCATCTTTCCATTTCCCTTATTTTGTTTTGGGTTGGACTGGTTGTCCTGAGGGCGACCATATTGACTTGGTCACTTGCTGTGTGGGCTGGGGTTACCTTTTCCCTACTTCGGTTGTGAGGGGTTTGCAGATCC
This sequence comes from Picea mariana, assembly GCA_032191745.1. NCBI lineage: Eukaryota > Viridiplantae > Streptophyta > Pinopsida > Pinales > Pinaceae > Picea > Picea mariana. The sequence goes on along the minus strand of JASDQU010736792.1, from coordinate 23,682 downwards.
AAACTCTCGCCTTTTCTTCTTAATTTTGTGCTCAATCTTGACAGCATATCTATAAGCTGTGCCCAATGAGGCAATGTCCAGAAACTCCATTTATGTTTAAATGTATCTATGCAAAAAACCACGGTGTTTGAGCACCAGATGACCCTCAGAGTCTTTGATACCCAATTTGGTGCGCAGGGTATGGAAAATATTGGTGAAATTTGGTACTGTCTAGTTCATTTCTTGACGTAGGTTGGTCCATCTGGTGTACTGGTCCTCGTAGCTTCCAACATGGTAGTACTTTTCTTTAATGGCATCCCAGAAGGAATCCCATGTAGGGGCCACCACAAACATTGTAGATTCCTCCAAAACCCTTTGCTCAGAGTAAGTATCCCACCAATCTTTAACATGGGGAACGACCTTGAGGAGTGAAAAAGTGATATTTTCCCTATCGAAAAAATTGTGGATCGAATAATACCCTTCGAGCAGATTCAACCATTTATCTACAACATCCGCATCTATCAGTCCTTCAAATAATGGAATATAAAAATTTACTTGTACCTTGAAGGGGGTTGCATGGCCACTTGATGAAGATGCTTCTCTTATTGGCAGTCGTCGAAGGATCTGCGCGAAGTTGTCCATCATTTCGTTCCTTTGTCGCGCGAGGGATTCCTCTAGCAACATTTTAATAGGATCTCCTGCTCCATCATATTTCTTTTCGTCCCCCATGGTTTTTTTTCGAGCTTGGCACGACCGATACCGTAATGGATCGATTGGTTCGAGTCCCAACTTCTTGTACCCAGATCTTGTCGGGGGACATGCACGAAGAAAAATAAATGAAGAGTAGATCGCTATGATACCACTGATCCAGATTTAGGAGAGAAACGAACTGATTAGCATACTGAATACAATAAACACAAAGATATGAAGAATAACACATATATCCAATGAACAATATCTTCTATTGAATAATGAAATAGACTGAAACTGTAAAACTGCAGAATTGAAACATTTGCTCGAATGGTGGTAGTTATCTCTGAGAAGATATGTGGTTGCTACATGCATTTGTCTGAGTAGAATGGATTACAATGAGGCTCCATAGGCCTTTTTGATATTATTCATGAATTCCAAAACCCTATACATCCAAAAACCTAACCCTGGAAGGTGAAACACCAAAATTCATGTGGGCCTCTATGGGTAAGTTGGTGTAAGTTGGTAGCTCAACTTCCAAGGGTCGTAACTTTTGCATACGACCTCTATTTTAGGCACATGATAGCCCGTTGGAAAGGTATTTAAGAGAAATACGCATTATGCCATCCTGTCTCCATCTATAGTTTGACTGTGGTGAGCCAAAAAAACACTCTTTAGGCCTCCAAAACGGCCCTGGAACTACATCAAGATGTGCTGACATGAAAACATACAAAATAAGCCAGTTGGATTAGGCGAGAGGCCACCAGTATCCACCTGGAGGATGTGTGGGACTTCAGACAACCCTAGAAGTGTAGAACCCACAATTACAAAGAAGTACAAAAGAACGTGTTGAACAAAAATGGACAAGAGGAGCCAGTTGGAATAGGTGGGTGGCCACCAATATCCACCTATATCATATAAGTTCCTAATGAAAAATATGCAACTGTTATATCATAATCATTACTACTAGAAACATTTGGATTAATGACAAATGCATCTAGATTATCACTGTCATCAACTTCAATATCAAAATGATGAAAATATCCCTACTGTAAAACATAATTAGAAGAAGATATAGTAGATAATGAGTCTTATTCCCCTTCCATAGCATAATCATCCCATTCATCTATACTGCAAGAAGAATCAAATACTGGATATTGAGTATATAATTCATATTCTTCACAACAATGCTAAAAAAGGCACTCAACCAGATAATTTCTCTTGCAATATAAATAAAATGCAGCATGAAAATCCCTCAAAGATGAAATACTAGAAGAAGGAAGAGTTGTGTACCATTGTCTTGCATAACCATCTAATGAATACATGAATATTTTCATCAATACATCCTCATGATGTATATTTAGCCGATCCATGCATTGATGAAATTTTATCACATGAAGTGCCAGATTGTCCTCGTCCTTTTTTCTGAATCGTGGAAGGAAATCTCCCCATATATCTATAGTGGGAACACCAACAATAGAAGGAAAATTAAATGGTGCAAACCTATGTGAAAAAATAGCTTCCATAGCTTTTGACATCCTGGATTAGTGGAGTATCCAACAGATTCTTCCTTCATGGAGTCGCCAGGTGACTGATGTAGTAAAAAAAACATCCTACTCTTGTTCACCATCAAGAGCTAGAACTTATCGTTGTCATTTTCCCAGGGATAAATTATTCATTCCTCTGTCCCCGACAATGACGCCAAAATATGTTAGTCCCTAAAGTTTCACTTGACTGCTAAGGGAAAGCTAGGGCATCATCACGTTCTTGCAATGATTTTTTATAGATAGAAATGATATTATGGGTTGGTTTGATGGAGTAGTGAGAGTGAATAAAAAAGGAAGAGGGTAACAAACTAACTGCAAATTAGTGATATACCATTGGGCATGGAGTCTCTGACATACTTAAGGATTAGAGGCATTTAAACTAGTTGTCAGCCAAATGGATTTGTATGGTAATATGTTAGAGAAAGAGGACCGTAGAGCAATAAAATAAAACAAATGCGGAAATAAAACACAAAAGATACACAATACAATAGAGACACAAATATACATGGTTCACCTATGTGGGCTACATCCACTAGAGAAATTTTCAGGTCCTTCCTTTTTATTATCCAACAAAATGAAGGAATACAACCTACAACACGCCCACTATAACTTCATCTTCTTTCTCTCATAGTCTCATCTCTCAGAATACAATATTCACAATAATACATAGTCACAATGCAATTCCATCATAAAAGAGGGTTTCCTTGTAGGGAAAAAAACCCTAACATAACTTCTACCGTCAAAGTTGCGACCTTATAATGAATGGTCCATATTTACTATGAAATTACAATATACATTTACAAGGCCATTTTTTCTTCGGGGGCTTCTCCCCCAAACCTCAATTGGGGGATGTTGCCCCCCAAACCCCTACTGGAGGGATGAGCTCCCCAGACCCCNAAAACAAAGACCTCTGAATCAGGAAGATAATCAGGCTCCACAACCAACAATCTCCCACTTGGAGACTGATCACAACAATTTCACCACTATTGTACCTGCTGGACTATGATCCACCTTGGACCTGACAAATTTCTCATCTTCACCTTCATGCTTGAAGACCAACTGAAACTGAGCAGGAACTCAGTTTCTCCGTAGTTACTCCCTTTGTTAACATGTCTACATGATTCTGGCTAGTATGTATCTTTTCCAACTTCAAATGTCCATCTTCCAAGACGGATCGTATGAAGTGGTACCTAAAATGTATATGCTTAGTCTTCAAATGGAAGGTTGATTTCTTTGCAAGATGAATGGAACTCTCATTGTCACAGTACAACATGATATTCTCCTACTTCTTTCCCAATTCCTCCATAAACCTTTGTAACCAAATCATTTCTTTACTAGCCTCTGTAGCAACAACATACTCTGCTTCTGTTGTTTAAAGTGCAAAAACCTTTTTAAGTTTTGAAATCAAACTTACTGTTGTTCCACCTACCGTAAAAAAATACCCTGTGGTGCTCCTCCAACTATCTTTATCACCTACCATATTTGAATCAACATATCTCTGTAGAACAATGTATGAACCTCCAAAACATAATGCATGAGTAGAAGTACCTCTCAAATACCTGAGAATCCACTTTACTTCCTCCCAATGTTCTTTACCTGGATTGTTCATATACCTTCTCACATCTCCCAC
>JASDQU010736792.1:4877-19786 GCA_032191745.1 Picea mariana | reverse complement strand
ATACCTGGTCTTGTGAAAACCATCACGTACATCAAGCTGCCAATTGTTGATGAATAAGGGACCTTGGACATGTATTCTATCTCCTCCTGTGTCTTGGGACACATTTCTTTGGTTAATTTGAAATGGCTGGCCAAAGGTGTACTAACTAGTTTTGCATTCTGCATTCTAAACCTCTCCAACACCTTCTCTATGTACTCACCATGAGACAATGTCAATTTGGGATTTTTCCTGTCTCTTGTTATTCTCATACCGAGTATTTTATTTGCAACACCCAAATCCTTCATCACAAATGAATTAGCTAATTTCTTCTTGAGCACATTTATATCCTGCATATTAGACCTTGCAACAAGCATGTCATCTACATACAATAACAAGATATTATAACTTCCATTTTCTATCATTTTAAAATAAACACAGTGATCAAAATGACATCTTCTATAACCTTGTTCTGTCATAAACCTTTCAAACTTCAAATACCACTTCCTTGGAACTTGCTTTAGGCCATACAATCTTTTCTTCAACCTGCATACCAAATTTTCCTTTCCTTTGACAGCATACCCCTGTGGCTGCTGCATATAAATCTCTTCCTCCAAATCCCCATGGAGAAAAGTTGTTTTTACATCTAACTGTTCAATATGCAAATCTTCTACTGCCACAAGACTTAAAATAGTCACAATTTAAGTCATTTTAACAATAGGAGAAAACATTTCATCAAAATATATACCTTTCTTTTGTGCAAACCCATTTACAACAAGTTTAGCCTTGTACCGCTTTTTTCCTCCATCTTCTTCCTTCAACCTAAAAACCCATTTATTTTGCAATGATCTTTTTTCCACAGGAAAATGAAACAGGTCCTAAGTCTGGTTATTTACCAAGGAATCCATTTCCTCTTTCATGCCTTGCTCCCACTTCCTTTTTAGTGTCTACTTGCATTGCCTCTTCATAACTTTCTGGTTCACCATAATCAATCAACAATAAATAATACAATGAAGAGAGTCTCTTTCAGGGGGTCTGTTTAACCTGGTAGATATTTTAACAACACTTGCATGAGTTTGAGGTACCTACTTCTCATGTTGTTGTACATTTTGATTTTATGGTACCTTTGGAATTTATTTTTCAGTGATCTCATCAAGCACTGTGTATTCTGGTTTTTCTTTTTCTTGTTTCTTTCCCTGCAACTGATCTTTGTACATGACCTTCTCATTGAATATGACATCTCTACTTATAATGATTTTGTGATTTTCATAATCCCATAAGCGATAACCAAAATCATTAAGATCGTATCCAATAAAGGTACACTTCTTGGATTTTGCTTCAAGCTTTGTTCTATTTTCTTTATCAATATGGACAAATGCTTCACAATCGAAAGTCTTCAAAAATGAATAGTTTACCTTTTTACCTGTCCATGACTCCTCTGGAATGCCACCATCCAAAGAGCTTGAGGGTCCTCTGTTTATTAAGTAAACAACATTATTTACAACATCTGCCCAAAATTGTAAGGGCAACCCAACATGCAATCTCATACTCCTTGCATGCTCCATGATTGTCCTGTTCATCCTTTCTAACGCACCATTTTATTGTGGTGTTCCTGGAACTATTTTCTCTCTATGAATCCCATGGTATGAATAGTAATCATCAAACTCCTTGCTGCAATATTCACCTCCATTGTCTGATCTGAGACACTTCAACCTTTTTCCTATCTCATTCTCAACCAAATCTTTCCACTTCTTAAAATTTCCTGAGCCCTTTCATCTATCCTTTTGTCTTCCCTGTTCTCCATGTTTAACGCATTACCTGATGTCTCACCTGTGCTTTTCCATCGCATTTCCTCGCTAAGGATAACACCAACAACATCATCAAATTTTAAAGTGTTTGAACCAAAGACGAAGTTATTTACAACCATGACCAATTCATTCCAGCTTTCTGGAAATGAGCACAAGATTAGAAGAGCCCGACCTCATCATCAAATTCCACTTTTACATAACATAGTTGATTAGTAGATGTATTAAATTCATTTAAATGATCTACAACAAACTCACCTTATTACATCTTCATATTAAATAATCTCTTCATTAGAAATACCTTATTGGATGCCAAGGGTTTTGATACAGTTTAGCCAATGCGTCCATCAAATCCTTTGTTGTATTTTCTTTTGAAATATTGAAAGCCACCGATACTGCCAGGATCATCTGTATCGTTCCTAGTGCCTTTCTATCAAGGACCTCCCATTCTTCATCCTTCATGGCCATCGTCTTCTTTGCTATTCCACCCAATGGTAGGAATAGATCCTTCTGATATAAATAATCTTCCATCTGCATCTTCCATAACTGGTAGTTTTGGCCATTAAATTTCTCAACCCTAAACTTTCCATCTTCCGCCATTGCTCCCACTCGAACCAGGAACCCTCTTTTCCTTCGAGTTACCTTTTGCTCTGATACTAGTTGTTAGAAAAATAGAATCGTGGAGTAATAAAATAAAACAAATGCATAAATAAAACATAGAAGATACACAATACAATAGAGACACATATATACATGGTTCACCCAATGTGGGCTACGCCCACTAGAGAAATTGCAAGGTACTTCCTTTTTATTATCCAGCAAAATGAAGGGATACAACCTACAACACACCCATTGTAATTTCCTCTTCTTTCTCTTACAGTCTTCTCTCTCATAATGCAATATTCGTAATAATACACAACCACAATACAATTCCCTCATAAAAAAGAGTTGCTTTCTAGGGAAAAAACCCTAACATAACTTCTACCATCAGATCTGTGACCTTTTAATGAATGGTATAGATTTAATATGAAATTACAATATAAATTTACAAGGCAATTTCTCCTTCGGGGGACGTTTCCCCCAAACCCCCGCCGGGGGCCCCCGAACCCCCAGTCGGGGATGAGCCCCCCTGCAACCCCCCTATGTGAAGGGGTGTACAATCTTCATGGGGTATAAATACAAATGAAAATAAATACCTCTGAATCAAGAAGTTAATTAGGCTCCACAACCAACAAAAGACAACATGATATAAGATTACAAATACAAAGCATAGGAAATGAACTATTCTATATCAGTTATGCAGTCCATAAGAATGGATATTTGAAGAACATAAATTCTCTCTGGAAATAAAATCAAATGCATTTCAACAAAAACATAACTCATGGGCAATTGCAATGAGTTCTCCAATGCTCAGGAATCCATAAGATATGGGAAGTTTTGATTCTCAAAATTGGTTATTTTATTCAAATGAGAGGAATCAAAGAAGAATGGAAAACATAAAATATTACTAACTGACAATGTAGTCCATCTAAATATCCAAGTTCAAATATATCAAGACAATTCCCTTAGGATTATAATATCTTCACACATGTTTATTTTCCCCAAATTGCCTCCCTCTGGCCTCCTCCTTCTCCAAAGATCCTCTTTACATATAAATAATACATTTTTATATGAAATTAAAACAATAAAATCATGCTCGGTCTTTTGAAAAATAAGATAGCAATCTGAGACTTAAATGCAAGAAATCTGGAATGAATTCCACAACTCTATCTGCAATTGCTTTGCTCTGCCACCTATCCCTTAATCTGGAAAATTTTAGAAACTTTCATCCTGATCAGACATAAATTTCTCCTAAACCGTTGAGAAAATTAGCAAACCCTCCAAGATTAAGGTAAATGGATCCATTTGGGAGGTGGGTTTGGAACGGTTTTCAGCAAATTATTTACGGTTTGGTAAAAAATTAGGCCTGAATTCCCTTCCTGAAATATGATGGGATTTTTCCAATAAACTGGGAATGTGAATGTATATTTCAAATTTCCACAACTTGTAGCTAAAACACACTGATCTAAACTTGATTGTTTATTTGATTTGCCCGAAAATTTGGAGATAATCTTTTGAAAAGATCCTCTGGTACCTTCGAATGCTAAATGGCCTTAATATGCTAGATCCAAATTAAATGAAGATGATATGTTGCCTGCAAATCTAGGATTGAAGATCGGCTATTGATTACGAAGTCTTGAAGTGCTGAAATTGCCAGGTGTTTTGCCACTTTATTTGATTATAGAATGCTCCATATTTGAATTGATCACCAACAACATAAGACTGAGCTTTTGAAATCAATTTTTCAAAAAAATTATTCCATAATTTACACCAACATCCTTATAAGAGACGTTGAATGCCCTACCAAGAAAAAAGTTAACATACATATTGAAGTAGCCATGTGAATGAATAAATTTAATGAACCAAGGTGCTCAGATCTTCTCCCTCTGTGTTCCTCCTCAACTCTGTCTCCCCGCCTACCTCTAGATGGTGAATCAACTAACATACAACAACTGGCAAAAGCAAACTCCCTCGCAAACTAAGTAGCAAACTCCTCCTCCCCTGCTATTGCTGCCTTACCATCCTTATTCTTATTCTTCTTCTTGGGACACTATCCTGTATAGTGGCCCATCTCTCCATAAGAAAAACATCTCACTGTGCTCATGTCTCTGTCTTTCCCACCGCCACTCTGTTGTGGTTTGGTCCCTCCCTTGGGACCCTGTCTAGCACCACCCTTTCCGGTCTTCTTCTTTCCCTTAGTCCACAGAGAAAGATCCTCATCACCCTCTTAAGTATGTTGTTGCCCTGAAGATCCTGAGTTGCATCTCATCACTGCAACCTATTTTATTTATTCTTTTTTCTGATCGATGGCATGGATGTCTTCTACCCTAACATCCTGTATTCCACTTGAAATTAAGCATTTGAAGGTGATATGGAACATGTCATAAGATATTCCTTGTTCATCCCAACCACTCTTTATTGAAACTATATCATCACTTGAGACCACATAACAATTCTCGATACACTCTCCTCTTGGGAAAAAGAACCTTTATAACTGAATGCACAACTTTCCTATAATTTATTAAGTGTCTTCAAACCAAAGGATTTGCAAAAGAACAATATTTTTGTAGCGCGAATTAAACAGATAAAATCTGCATTTTCTTCATCCTTGGATAGGGTTCAATGTTTATATTTCTCCTGCAGTAGCTTAATCTTGGACATTTGGCGATGAGAAATTGACATTTAGAAACTTGGGCTTTGGCATTTGGTGTTTAGCTTAATAAACTTTTATACTTGGGGGATTGTGCTTGATTTGGACGCTATGAGGGTTGGGTTTGTTGAGAATTAAGGCAAAGGAGAATTTCTACCTTTTTAGAGAAACCACAACTATATCCAACTAATTGAGTATCATGAATATCATGGATACATGGAAATATTGACCAGATAGGAGATTTAAAAGGAGGGGAACTCAACAAGCATTTGAAGAAAATGATAGTATGTGTTATCCCCGATTTTAGGGATATCCAGGAGATCATGTCTAGGACCTATGGGCCTCGAGACATGATCTCCNTGGAGTATCGAGAGCAGGATTGACCTGAGCATGGCCCTAGAGGGCCCATCCTTCACTTCTCTCATCAGATTTGTCTTATCAGCAACAGCAACATCCATCACCATCGGCTTGGTCTTGTATCAGAGAAGGCTCTTGCTCCATGAGGTAACTGGTCCAGGTACCATGGTATGTGTCACTTTTGATCATTATAACCTTTGAATGTATGCATCTGATCCCTTTATTTCTGATGATTGCTTGGATTTTACATTAGCCCACTTGACCATGCTTGGGGAGATTGATTGAGTGCCCTAGCAAGCCTGTACCCATAGGTTTTGGTTTGCCACTAGGGGATTTCTGAAGAGCCATCATCCGCTCCCATCACACTATCACCTTTTCATCTTATCTCCCACTCATCTATCCCATTCCCCTTGTCCAGGCATTAGGATGACCTGTTTGTAGGGCTGCACCTTATCTCGTGGGAAGAAGGGGCTAAAGGCCCAGAAGGTAAAAGCAGCTGGTAAAAGATAAAAGCCTATAAATAAAACCTTGAGATGCTTCACCCAGGGATCCCCGAGAAGGAAATAAAAGGCCTCTCAACAAGAAACAAGAGGGACCCAAGAAAAATAAACAAACAAGACCTAATTTAGAGGATAGGGGGTCTCATCACGAGCCAGCCTATTATGTTCATGGGTACCTAGCAGCATGACATTTCCATCATCTGGTTACCACACCAGGGCAGTGACCTTTGGTTGCATGGCCAAGGGAAAGGGGGTCTCATCACAAGCCAACCTTATCATCTATGTGATAATACTTGCGGGTAACACTGTCAGCTCTGGTCACCATGCCAAGGCAATGTCCTCCGATTAGTCCTTGGATAAAAAGAATGAAAAAAACAAAAAACAAACAAAAAAAAGAATAATAGGCAAGAGGGGCTTGGAAAAAACTTGCATCCATGACAGGTACATCTCGCCTTTTACAAAGGCACCCACAGATAAAACCATGCACCCCTGGCTCTCACTCTACCCTGTGTCTGGACATCCCTTTGCCACACCACATCACTTACATGGCTTGGATGAGAACCCTTGGGAAAATTTCCTTTTCTTATGGATACTATCCCAATAGGTTATCTTGCTCATTTTCCTCAGATTTGTATTGTAGGATTTTGTAACGTCTGTGAGCTGTTGAATGATATATCAGGGTTTTCGTGCATATCTTTGATAATACTAATGATGAAACGTGATTGACATTGCTATGATCCCTGTGACTAATGAGCCCATGGAGGGCGAAGTTTTCAGTGTGCAGGACCATGCCCAATGGACAGGTACCACTTGGACCGATACACATGGGGAGATAATCAGTTCGGACCTCCATGGGGCTGAAGAGCCCATCAGATGGTTGTTGAGACCCCGTTAGAGGGGCAGAGACAGGACATCATTTGACCGAGGTTTTGCACTAGAGAAGAAGAGGACGTTCCATCAAGGACACTTTGGCTGAGCCAGGCCTAGGGGGATTGACCCACTAGCAGTGGAACGTTGGTCCCAGATGATCCAGGATGTCACCAGAGGGCTTGTGACGTTATCATGAGCATATGGAAGATGGACAGGATTGTTGGCACGTGTGGCAGATTGGAGAAGCCTAAGGAGGGCTAACATTTGGTTTCCAGATGCTGCACTAGCCCCAAAAGGGTCTAACATCTCCCTCAAGAGGGCCTGACGTCTCACCTTTTGCTCATTTAGGGTTTTAAAGAAACATTTAATGTAAAAATAGTATGATTTTGTTTTAAAGCCTTGTCGGCTAATTTTTATGACCTAAATTTAATTAAAGGTCATCATACAATATATATTGAGGAGTTTTATCCTCATTTTGACATAACACACAATTCACTCTCCTATTGAGATCTGATTTTTGTACTTGGGTATTTCATCTTTTAAGTAAGGCAAACTTGTTGAAGGAAGGATTTTCTTGGCATCTTTGGCATTTATCTTGAAGGAAGGTTTACAACTAGGGTTTGCAATGTTATTTCATGATGATATGTAAGTGTTTTTTCTGCAAAACTTCTTAATTGAATGGTTGTAGTCTTATATTCTTGCATTTGTTTATAAAATTTTCTGATTTAAAACCCTAGGTGACAAGCACACAAATAGGTCCTTGTTTCATGTCCCCTAAAAGAGAAATATTCAACCATTGAAGAAGGAAGAAAGAGCCTAGCCATTGCTACACTCTTATTGCTTCTTCCCTTGTGCTAGACGTAGCTTTTAAAGGTCAAGAAAGAGGAGACGTCCTAGGCCTAGGTTATCTACACCTAGGGCCATTCTACTCTTAGGGTTTGGTGATAGGGCCTTGCCCTTGCAACACTCTCCCTCACCTCACTCTCATGTCTGGATGCTAGCCGTTTTGCCAAGTTTGACCTAAGGAAGGAGGAAAGAGCACGAGGCCCTGCTTAAGCAACACCAGAGTAAACCTCTTTCCCCTAGGGTTTTGATTCTGGGGCCCTGCCATTGTAGCACTTCAGAACCCTTCCCTCTAGTCCTTAGCCTTTTCCCTTCAACCTTTGTGCCCTCTCTTAAATTGACTCCATTTACCCTTAGGCACTGATCTTAGGTTTTCAACGTTGAAGTGATAGTGCTCAAACAACTCTTAAAACTTTTTATAATTTGAAACCCTAACTAACTACTAACCCTAATAAGACTGACGTCACACTTGGTTATTCCATCTTGACGCAACATTTTCTGTTGATAAGCAATTAGATGGTGTTTTAAAGCATTTATTGAGTAAGAGATTGATTGGATACATTGTTTGCTACATTATCTCGATATTTATTGATGAATTGATATCGTTCCATTGCTATTTTGATAAACGTTGATTTCGTCAATATCTGTTGTATAATTTCCAATATATTGATATCGGATAGTTATATGAAGTACTAACCCATTGAATCATAGCCTACATATATTGTTTTGTTCTGGGCAGGTGTTCTCATTTGGGGCTACACTTCATTATTGGCTGATTAGCCGGATTATCTGATCTTGGTGGTAACCTGTGAGGAGGGACTTTTACTTTGACCTTTATACCTTGGCCTCTTCAAAACCCCAGGTTACCGGGGACGTCTCCCCTGGGCTAACCTCCCTGAATAGAAAGAACCTCCTCATTGTGGTGACATTGGGTGGGTTAGGTTCCTGTTACACCAGTTTGGCCCTTATCATCTAGCCTTTTGACCTAGCTACAAACTGTGCAATAACAGTATGCTCCAAAACTTGCACTTGTAGGAACGATGTTTTTCGATGCTACAAGAATGACATCATTCTTGCATCCAAGAGCAATTTGGACATGCAGATTTAGGTGTTAACACCGTCTCCAATTGGGGATGATACTCTCCCTGTAAGGAATCAAGAACTTGAAGACCTTGTTCCTTTCTTTCGTCTATCTCTATAAACTAACTCCGTAAATGCTCAACTAAAGACAAACTTTCCCACAAGCGGAAAAATAACTCATAACTGAAAATCATCCACCAGTGCATCCATTGGGCTTATGGAGTCATTATTAATGATCTATATCATACCAACAAAATGAAAACAAACTACTTGAATGTGATCTTATTCAACCATCCCACTCTATTAAACTGCTTCAATCATGTTGATCATGTGTAGGCGAATTTCCAATGCAGCCATGTAATCATTCTACTAACAAATTGATCTCCCTGTTTGCAACAAAATGAACAGGTGCAAAAATAATAAAGGCTCAGGAATGGAATTAATAGATCATACTCATTGTTGCAAGCCGCTTGCATGTTGATCGATACAGTATTCAAAACCTTTGGAAATACCATCTCCATGTAATTGGCCACTGGGTCATGAAAAACACGACATAACTCCTGCTGATGTAGAAGCTCAAACTATTCATCTATCATTTCCGCTCTATTTGCAAGACTAACATCCACTTGATCTCCTTTAAGAAGCTCAAAATCAACACTAATTTCATTATGATCGAGGAAAGAAAAATTCCCTTCAATCTGTCCATTAGATTCTTGAGAAAAAAATTTAACATCATTCAAAGCAATGGCATCAGAATGAGAAGGAATAAAGCTATCTTCATTAGTTTCAACAACATATTCAATAAAAATTTCACTCCGCTGGACTGTTTCACTGTCTTCAATAGAATCAGATGCAAGATTATCATTGAAAGGCTTATACAACTCCACATGTGCTTCATAAACATTTAATTCCTCATCATCATCACTATATTCATCATAAACTGGAGCATCCTGATAAGTTCCTAATGACAAAGATGCAATTGTTATATCATAATCATTACTACTAGAAACATTTGGATTAATGACAAATGTGTCTAGAGTATCACTATCATCAACTTCAATATCAAAATGTTGAAAATCTCCCTGCTATAAAACAAAATTAGAAGAAGATACACCAGATAATGTGTCTTCTTCCCCTTCTGTAGCATAATCATCCCCTTCGTCTAAACTGCTAGAAGAATCAACTACTGAATACTGAGTATATAATGCACATTCTTCAAAGCAATGCTCAAAAAGGCACTCAACTGGATAATTTCTCTTTCAATATAAATAAAACGCAGCATGAAAATCCCTCAAAGATGAAATACTAGAAGCAGGAAGAGTTTTGTACCATTGTCTTGCATAACCATCCAATGAATACATGAACATTTTCATCAACACATCCTCATGATGTATATTCAACTGATCCATGCATTGATGAAATTTGATCACATGAAGTGCCGGATTGTCCTCATCCTTTTTTCTAAACCGTGGAAGGAAATATCCCTATATATCTATAGTGGGAACATCATTAGGGAAACCAACAATAGCAGAAAAATTAAATGGTGCAAACCTCTATGCCAAAATAACTTCCATAGCTTTCGACATCCTGTATCAGTGGAGTCACCAACATATTCTTCCTTCATGGATTCGCCAGGTGAATGATGCAGTCAGATAAAGTGTCCAACTCATGTTCACCATCAAGAGCTAGAACTAATCATTGCCATTCTCCCAGGGATAAATTCTTCGTTCCTTCATCCCCGACAACGGCGCCAAAATATGTTAGTCCTTAAAGTTGCACTTGACTGCCAAGGACAAGCTAGGGCATCATCAAGTTATTGCAATGGTTTTTTATAGATAGAAATGAGATTATGGGTTGGTTTGATGGAGCAATGAGATTGAATAAAAAAGGAAGAGGGAAACAAACTAACTGCATATTAGTGATATACCATTGGGCATGGAGTCTCTGACATACTTAAGGTTTAGAGGTATTTAAACTAGTTGCCAGTCAAATGGATTTGTATGGTAAAGACAACAAACTATAAGATGACAAATACAAAATGCAGGAAATGAACTATTCTAAATGAGTTCTGCGATCCATAAGAATGAATATTTGAAGAACATAAATTCTCTGTGAAAATCAAATCAAATGCATTTGAAAAAAAACATAACTCATGGGCAACTGCAACGAATTCTTCAATGCTAAGGAATCCATAAGATATGAGAAGTTTTGATTATGAAAACTGACTCTTTTATTTTATTCAAATGAGGAAGAATCAAAGAAGAATGGAAAATGTAAAATATTACAAACTGAGAATGTAGTCCATCTAAATCTCTAAGTTCAAATATATCAAGACAGTTCCCTCAGGCTTATAATATTTTCACACATGTTTATTTCCCCAAATTGCCTCCCTCCGGCTTTCTCCCCCTCCAAAGATCCTCTTTACATATAAATAATACATTTTTATATGAAATTACAACAATAAACTCATGCTCGGTATTTTGAAAAAGAAGATACCAATATGGTCTTTTGAAAAAGAAGATATCAATATGAGACTTAAATTCAAGAAATATGGAACGAATGCCACAACTCTGCCTGCAATCGCTTTGCTCTGCCACCTATCCCTTAATTTGGAAATTTCTGGAAAATTTTGTCCTGATCAAACGCCGATTTCTCCTGAACCGTTGAGAAATTTAGCAAACCCTCCCGTATCAAGGTAAATGGATCCAATTGAGAGGTGGGTTTTGATCGATTTCAGAAAATTCCTTACGGTTTGGTCGAAAATTAGGCCCAAAATTCCCTTCCTGAAATATGACGGGATTTTGCAAAAACGTCTGGGAATGTGAATGCATATTTCAAATTCCCACTACCTGTAGCTAAAACGCACTGATCTAAACTTGATTGTTTATTCGATTTGCCCGCAAATCTGTAGATAATATTTTATCAATATCCTCTGCTACCTTCGAATGCTAAATGACCTTAATATGCCGGATCCAAATTAAATGAAGATGATATGTTGCTTGAAAATCTGGGATTGAAGATTGACTGTTGATTACTAAGCCTTGAAGTCCTGAAATTGCCAGGTGTTCTGCCACTTTATTTGATTATAGAATGATCCATATTTGACTTGATCACCAACAACTAAAGGCTGGGCTTTTGACATCAATTCTGCAAAAACTTTATTCCATAATTTACACCATCATTCTTATAAGAGACGCTCAATGCCCTGTAAAGCAAAAAGTCATATTGAAATAGCCACGTGAATGGATAAATTTAATGAACCAATGTGTCAAGATCTTCTCCCTATGTTCAGATCGTTGCCACCTATTTTCTTTATTCTTTTTTCTGGTCGATGGCATGGATGTCTTCTACCCGAACATCTTGTATTCCACCTGACATTAAGCATTTGAAGGTGATATTGAACATGTCATAAGAGATTCCCTGTTCATCCCAGCCACTCTTTATTGCAACTATCATCACTCGACATAGAAGTTCTCCATACACTCTCCACTTGGGACAAAGAACCTTTATAATTAAATGCACAACTTTCCTATAATGTATTAAGTGTCTTCAAACCAAAGGATCTGCAAAAGAACAATATTTTTGTAGCACGAATTAAGCCGATGAAATCTGCATTTTCTTCATCCTTGTATAGGGTTCAATGTTTAAATTTCTCCTGCAGTAGCTTAATCTTGGACATTTGGCGATGAGCAATTGACATTTAGAAGCTCGGGCTTTGGCATTTGGTGTTTAACTTGATGAACTTTGATAGTTGGAGGATTGTACTTGATTTGGACGCTATGAAGGTTGGGTTTGTTGAGGATTAAGGAAAAAGATAATTTCTACTTTTTCAGAGAAATCAAAACTATATCCAAGTATCATGGATACATGGCAATATTGACCAGATAGGAGATTTGAAAGGCAAGGAACTCAACAAGCATTTGGAGCAAGGGATAGAATGCTCCAAAACTAGTGCGTGTAGGAACGATGTTTTTCGGTGCTACAAGAATGACATCATTCTTGCATCAAAGAGCAATTTGGACATGCAGATTTAAGTGTTAATAGTTTATCATGTAGAGTAGTAGGTTGTATGCTCCATTTCATGTAGTCTTGGTACAAGTCCAATCATTCTAACAATTTGGGAAGTCAAAGGAAATATTAGAACTAATGTGGGAAGATATTGAAGGAGAACCATTAGATATAGGGCATTCTTTGTGTGATCAACACTTGAGTTCCATAGAATTGGTATGACAATCCAAATGACAATAATAACTATAATATATTTTGTTGGCATAAGGGATCTTCTCCCAATCTAGCATCCAACAACTATCTTACCATCCTTGGTGAAAACATAACATGATGTATGTTGAGGTTTCTTGATGTGCCAACCCCTGAACTGATTTCCAACAAAATTCAAATATTCTATCCTCAATGCAAATGCATACACTTCCACTAAATTTTCAATTGAACTCGTAGAGGATTGAAATTTTGAAGTAGATTTTGGATGAAAATTCCAAGTGAGCAGTTCTTCACCACATAACTCACCAAGACTCAGTGAAGTTGAATCTAAAAAACCACTTCTACCCCATTGGTGGTTGTACAATCTAAATACCCACAAATCATAAAGAGAATTCCAGTGATTGGATTTTCTTCCTAAACAATGTATGTACCTTTAATGCTAAGTTTAGACTACAATCAGTCACATATATAATTGATGTAGGAGCATCGCTCCACCTCAACAACATGCCAGAAATCCAGCGCATCAGCGTACTAGGAGGAACGAGTTCAGAGGAAAGAGAGGTGCCAACCCTCTCATTTGAACCCAATTTAAAATTTTTAATGCAATTAAATGAAATTAAAGTCTATAAGGCTAACAAATCCGAGCTGTTGTATTTGTAAAGGCCAAATGTGAAGTTGCCTTTAATGGCTGACAATTGGATAGTTTTAGTTCTGATTCAGACTAGATGTCCATTGATTGTAATTGAATGCAATTCAATGCGAGTAGGTAGCTGGTGGAGGAAAGCTCGAGAGCCCCTCCTTTGTAAAAGATCTTTGTTTTCAAAATTCATTAGTAAGTAGTGGATAAAGTATTAGGGAGATCAATAGAGGAGAGGAGAGAAAGAATTGAGACTCAGTTGCAGTCCAGTCCGTTGAGCACTCAACACACCCTAAAAAGCCTTATCAAATTTTGTCACTTTTTGGGTACCACTTGTTTTTTGCACTGTTTGACTCAATTTCATTTTGGAAAATGTTTTATCTTTGTTTGTTTTCATCACTCTCATCACATATTCAGATTTGTTTGAACTTATGAAACCTTATAACTAAAAGACCTTAATGCCTACATTAAGAATCGACAACCAAACATTGCACCCAACACGCTCAGGTTCGATGTTGGAAAGAATTCAAGTAAGTAAAGGAAGCACACATAAAACAACAGTCGTTGAGCGTCGATCCTCATCGACATCGACAGAAGGCGGTTTGGTTTGCGTAAGTTATTTGCATAAAGGTTCGAGAGATTGTCGATCCCCTTTGACATCGGTAAAATATGAGGAAGACATACATTAACAAATGAAGTAAAGAAATCGTCGATAGCCGATGCCTGATGTGCTTTATTGGGATCGAGGAAAATCCAGAAGGATCACAACAAACATTTCGACCGCGATAAAGTTATATTCGATCCCTGTAGTAACCCGATTTAAATTAACGTTATATTTCTAACTAATTACTTAATTTCTAATTTCTATGAGCTCTACAAGAAGTAAACTTTTCACAATTTACAATTTATCTCAACACTTACGCTGTATTCGGCAGTAAGTAATAATCTAAGTAAACCATTCATGAATTTGAATTTACATACCTCACTCTGATGCTATCCGCTGCCGCTTGCTCCCTTCGCTTGAACCTGCTCCTTAGGACACCCCAAAACCAACCACCCTACCGACTAGTACGCCTAGCCCTAGGACATCAATGGACGTCCTAGCCCTCCGAGCCCAAAACCTCTTCAGCCCCGGTGCACTGTAAATCCCACTGTAAACCAACTCTCCCAATACTCCCAACTCCCTCTCCCGAATGCATGAATGAATCCCCCCTTCCATAATCCTTCTCCCTCCCTTATGCCTCCTTCACCGCCCTTCCATTTACCTCCCCCACCAAATATCTTATCCCTTTATTAATGCCTTATCCATTCATTTATTACTTATTAATTGTCTTATCCTCTATTTAAATGTTTCCCTTTTACGTATTGGTTAC
>JASDQU010736791.1:319707-338085 GCA_032191745.1 Picea mariana | reverse complement strand
ATTTAGGCCCTCAAAATGGCCCCGGAAGTTAAAACCTGCTAAAAATAGTAAATTGCCAAAATTGCCAGAAAATTGTTTTGAGCCAGTCGGAAAAGGTGGGTGGCCACCGATATCCACCTGGATCATGATTATGGTTTAACATGTTGACCATGGTTGACATGGATGCCCATGTTGACTATGGTTGACAATGTTTAGTTTGGTTGACCTCGGTTAAGGATATTTGACAATGTTGACTATGGTTGACCATGTTTGACCATAGTTGACCATGTTTCACTACAATCGACTATGTTTGACTATAGTTGACCATGGTTAACATGGTTAAACATGTTGACTATGGTTGATAATGGTTGACCATGTTGATTTCATGGTCAACCATAGTTGACCATGGTTGACTATCTTTACTACATGACTATGGTTGACCATGTTAACTATGTATGACCATGTAGACTATGCTTGACCATGTTGACTAGATTATGGTTGACCATGTAGTGAACATGGTTAATCATAGTATACCATGATTGACCTTGTTGACTACGTGACTATGGTTGACCATGTTGACTATGTATATCCATGTAGATTGTGCTTGACCTGGATTATAGATGACCATGGTTGATCATGTTTGATTAACCTTTGTTTACCAAGGTCAACCATAGTCACCAACATAGTTGACCATGGTCAACCATAGTCAATCATGGTCCCCCTGGTCAACCATAATAGAGCATGGTAATACATTGAATTAATATATTAATATATTTTAATTTATATATATCATAGAATATATTTAAAAAGTTAAATACTCTTTCACATTATAAATATATTTTGAGTTTATAAATAGTTTGGATTTATATTTTTTATATTTATATTTTAATTCACAAATCTATTAATACTCCTATGGATTGTCAACTAGCATAACCATGTTTAAGTAAAAAGTGGTTGATATACCCCGATCAACATCATTAGTTTTAAAACCATATTTAAGTAAAAGTGGTTGATATACCCTGATCAACATCATTAGTTTTAAAAAGTGAAAAATGACACCAATCAAGTATATCAACCACTTTTACTTAAATGTGATTGTATTAATATATATTTTATTAGAAAATTATTTGACTCTTAAAAATAAAATAAATATAAACTCTATCTAAATGCAACTAAAAGAAGTACCATAATTTACAACGACTTATTTAGAAACCGTTTGGGGTAAGCATGATTATTAGTGTATATCAGTGATTAGTTTATTTTCCCGAGTGCATGTTGGTTTCTCCCAATCTCATCAAGGGTGGGACACTATAAATCAAATTGTAAAAGAAGGACGTAAACTATAAAACCATTCACTATATATTTAGAATGGAAAATATTGCTTCTATTTATTATAAACATTTTATTATTTTATTTTATTTTTGACATTTTAGGATGCTTTTATTAGAAATTTGATAAAAATTTATTAAAACTTTAGATTTGAGTTGTTGAATCTATATAATTTGAATATCAAAAAATTGATCATGTTTGATTCACCTTGGTTTACCAAGATTAATCATAGTCATCAACATGGTTGACCATGGTCAACCATAGCCAATCATGTCCCCCCATGGTCAACCATAATTGACCATAGTAATACATAGAATTAATATATTAATATATTTATCATATATATTGATATATTTTAATTCATATATATCATAGAATATATTTATAATGTTAAATATTCTTTAACATTATAAATATATTTTGAGTTTATAAATAGTTTGGATTTTTATTTTTATTTTAATTCACAAATCTATTACTCCTCCCATAGGTTGTCAACTAGCATAACCATATTTAAGTAAAAGTAGCTAATTTTCTAGAATGCATGATGGTTTCGCCCAATCTCCTCAAGGGTGGGACACTGGACACTATAAACCAAATGGTAAAAGAAGAGAGGACGTGAACTATAAACCTATTCACTATATACTTAGAATAAAAAATATTGCTTCTGTTTATTATAAACATTTTATTATTTTTATTTTATTTTATTTTTAACATTTTAAAATGGTTTTGTTAGAAATTTGATTAAAAATTATTAAAACATTAGATTTGAGTTGTTGAATCTATATAATTTGAATGCCAAAAAATTCACACAAAGGTTCTAAGTAATTCTTTAAAATTAATTAAAATAGAAAAAAAAAGCTTCTAATTAATGCAAGGTGATGTTTCCATTTGGTGGAAATCGCTTGATTATAAGGAGATGATGACACTCTCCAATGGAGACTTTGAAAAGATATTGTTAGAAAAGTGGTCTCATGGAAAAAATAAGGATACAGAGAGAACCAAGAGTTTATTTTCATGTGAGAAATCTATATTACAGGTTCATGGTTGTATTCATAAAGAAAATATCATTGTTTCTATTAACCCTGGTTGCATGCATAATTTTATCAATGTTCAGTTGGTTAACAGATTGCAAGTTCCAGTAAAGACTATTCAAAGCACACAGGTTGAGGGTGAAAATGTTCAAATTTTTAAAGATTTGAAGATTACCATGGACAAATATGTGTTGCATTCATAGTTTTATGCTATGGATATGGATGAAGTGGATATTGTTTTGTGATATCCTTAGATAGAATTAGTGGGTACCATTAATATTAATGTGAAAAACAAGTTTCTGAAGTTGTGGTAAAAGAAAAAGAAAATCACATTGCAGGATGTGTCTCTCAATAAGAAATATGGGCCCATGGAAGCTAGAAAATAAGTTATTACTGTGTCTGAAGTTGAATCAGAAGAAGAGTCTACAGAAGGAGATGACACAAAACTACAAAAATGACATAATCGGGAAGCTAAGGAGGTCATTGACTCAAACACACAAAGTGTTGCAAATTTGAAGAAAAAAGAACAAATTCCTACAATTGTTGTATATCACCATCCACATCATATAGAGACACAAAAGTCATCAAGGCAAGGGCGTGTGCATTAATACATTTATGCACCAGCATGGCACCAGATAGGAAACTGATCAAGAGGTGCATGGAGGACTATCGACACTACGGGAAGAGCTCAATCTATAAAAACAATCCCATGGCAACCCCGACATGATGCAGAGCAAGATGAGGGTCGCAAGGTAGCAGATAGACATCATGTTCGACTTCCATTGGGATGGATGGATGGTCGTAATCGGTACCAATTGGCTACATTGCTTAGCCAGTTATATTGTATGGTTTCTTCTTATGTTTCAAGGACGAAATATGTGAAGGGGGATTAAATGTAGTATACCTAGGGAGGTAATATGGGGTACCTGGGGAGGTACCCAATGTGAATGTAGTTATGTGTTATAAGTGGAAGTCATTTAACATATGAGAATGTGGTCATTCAATGTAAGGTGGACTGGGTCCACTATATTAATAAAGGCCCACTATGGTAGTTGGATGTAATAAATGTGAGAAGGCTCTCTAGAAGGTTTTTAGGAGATAGAGAGAGCTATATAAAGAAGTGTAAGCAATGTGATGAAAAATAGTGAAAAATATTAGCATTGTAACAAGCAAGTGTTGCTTGAGGAGTGCATTCCTTCCTTAAGGAATAATATATGGTGTTACCCTACCTCAAGGGTTTCCTCTATATTCTTGTGTTCATGCTATGGTGAATGGTTTATGGTTTATTCTTTCTCTTATTGAAGTGTATTTGCAGATAGTATAGGCACTTAACACATGTATTGCATTGTGACATCACAATATGAAAAACATATTTCACAATTTGTCGATCATAGTAACATTGCAATCTACTAAACATAGTAATGTCAAAATGTGACAAACATATACAAATGTCACAATTGGATTAACATAGCCCTGTCATCGCCATATGATGAACAGAGCCCTATCATCGCAATGGGACAAACAATGTGACAAACATTTCCCTGTCGTCACAATTTGATGAACATATCCCCATGTTGCATTGTTGTGCATGCCCACGAACATTGTTCTAAGTTTGATATAAAGGACTTCTAAATTGGTAAAACATATTTATTAATGTTTTAATGTTTTTCAATGTGATGTCACAATCTGAGGAATAGAGGTCGCAATATGTCGAACACAATAATGTTGCAATCTACCAAACATAGTAACATCACAATGCGATGAGCATATCCTCGTGTTGACATGTATTGCATTGTGACGTCACAATATGAAAAAAATATGTCACAATCTGTCGATCATAGTAACATTGTAATCTACCAAGCATAGTAATGTCAAAATGTGACAAACATACACAAATGTCACAATTGGACGAACATAGCCCTATCATCGCCATATGATGAACAGAGCCCTATCGTCGCAATCTAATGGACAATGTGACGAACATTTCCCTATCGTCACAATTTGATGAACATATCCTCATGTTGCAATGTGGCGCACATATCCTAACGTCGCATCGTGACAAACATTTCCAAACGTCGCAATGTGACGAACACTACGCATTGTCGCAATGTGATGTAAACAACCCAATGTGGCAATTTGACAAACATAGACCAACATTGTAAAGAGATGAACATTTCTTGACGTCATAATGTGACGAATATAACCCATTGTAAGACTCTGACAAACCTATTCCAACGCCATAATGTGACAAACAAAAACCCTTCGCTATTATTTGATGACCATAACCTTACACTATCATGTGACTAATGAAAGTTGATGCCACAATGTGATCAACAAAAAATGATGTCGCAATGTGAAGAACAAAACATGATCAACATTGCAATGCAACAGTGCCATATTAATGTTTGGTTAAGCATAATAAACATGGCCTATCATAATCACATCCACATGGTTAACGAAGGTCAACTGTGGACATGGTCAGCCTTAATAAACCCCAGTCAACCATGATGTATTATTAATGTATTACTATTTAAATTATGTATTAATAATGTATTACTACCTTAATAATATTTTTATTAAGGTATTAATACTTTAATAATTTCTTTATTAATGTATTATTACTTAAATAATGTATTATTAATGTATTAATAATTATGTAGCATTATACATTAATGTAATAATGTATTATTAATCTACTAATACTTTAATAATGTACTACTAACATCATTAACATCAATGTATTACTATTTATTAATGTTTTAATGTGTTCATACTTTAGTAATGTATTTATTATTTGATTTAATGTATTAAATGTATGAAATGCATTTTTTAGGATTATTATGCCCAACAATGTATTTAAAATGTATTGATAATTTGAAAATGTATTAATTAATATTGTATAGATGTATTAATTATTAATACATTAGATTATACATTAATGTAAATTTGTACTTTAATTTATACACTACATTAATTTTCATAATGTATTTATTAATATATTAATAATTTTATATGTCACATTATACATTATGTATTAATTGTTTAATAATATATTACTAGCATGGTTAAGATCAATGATGATGATGATGATTAACGTCCACTAACACCGAATTGGTCTATCGGACCTTAAGAGGTTAAGTGATTACTTGTGATTCTTTAGAATTTTGTTTCTGTGCTCGAAAAGCATTAAGAGAAGCTTTCCAAGATCACCATACTTTTGTTGAGTTAAGAGGTTAGCAAGGTTGGTAGTGTGATAAATATTTTTAAAATGAGATCTAATATGGGTATAGGCTGGAAAATCTAAGAGAAAGTGATTTTCATCTTCAACATTCTTAGTGCCACAAAGGTGACACACTCTTTTATCCCATGACGTTTTAGGAATTGACCAACGCCCAGTTTCACTATGGAGCTCGTGAGAATTTGTTCTTATCTTAGATATGATTATTTTTTTCTTTACACTTGGCAAAACAGATAGATAATTTTGATCTTATAGATTAAGGTTGATTACATCTTTATATTACCTTAATTTTCTTTTTTCTTCTAACTCTTCATCACGCCACATTTTCTCCTTAAATTTTGATTTGACGTTTTTTTTTAATAGTATCTTTATTCTGTAAAATGGTTTCTTCCATGATTCCCCAATAGTTAAGCCAAGACCGGGTGTCTTTATGCCATCCTCTCTTGAGTCGATGGTGGTTATGACTTGATTTTGAAGCAATTTTAGGTAGCCTCTTGTCTTCCATGTTGTTTAACTTGTTCTTATACATTAGGTATCTAGTCATTGCCATGCTCTCAATGGGGGAGATGCTTGTTTCTAAGAGAAGGATGGGATAGGGAGTATTTCCTTTAATTTTGAGATTATAGGTTATAAAATTCTTTTGTATTTTCTCTATCTTTCTCCAGGATTCACGAGAGATACTACAACCCTAGACTTCACATCCATAAAGAATAATAGGTGTAACAGGAGTCTCAAAGAGGAGTTTCTTCTCATCCCAACTCCAAAGATCAACTGATTTACAATTGTTTTCAAGCCCATAATAAGCTTTCCATCCCCCAATAATCCTTTTCTCAATGATATAATTCCAACTGAGCTTGTGGTGAATATCAATTCCAAGATATTTGTATGAAGTCACTTCCTTCAAATTGTTGTTGTCATATACAAAGGTATCATAAGGGATCTTATTGGATTTGATAATCATGACCTTAGTCTTATTAGTATTAACAGTCATACCCATATTGGAGCAAAAATCCTTGACGATTCTTAGTTGGTTTTCAAGATCATGGAGACTCCTTGCCATAAGAATGATATCATCAACATAAAGAAGAAGATTGATGACTATACCAGTGAGAGTAGGGCCGACACAACCTACTTTTTCCAAGCATTCTTCTAACTTGTCAATGTATACGCCAAAAGGGGTAGGGGACAAGGGACAACCTTGTTTGACTCCGATATTGCAGTTAATCTCTTTTGACCAACCCTTAGTATTTTTAAACTTAGCAATAACTTTCTCATACATCCTTATTGCAGCAACCCTCAACTCGAGAGATACTTTTATATCTTTCAACCTATTCCAAAGGTTTTTCCTAGGAACCATGTCAAAATATTTTCTAAAGTAAACAAAACAACAACAAAAAATTAGTTTTAGTATTGCCGAACTCCTCTGCAATGATCCCAAAGGTAACAAGATGGTCCACAGTTGAATGGTATCTCCTAAACTTGGCCTGGCCTTTATCTCTTTTACCATGACTTTCTAGCCAAAGGCTAATCTTCTTTTCCAAAATAATTCCATAAAGCTTGGCTAAAATCGAGCTAATCATAATGGTCCTATAATTAGAGGGAATGTTTCTATTCCCATCTTTTAAAATAGGAACAATGAGGCTTTGCATCCAGGGCTTAGGAAATCCCTGCTTGAATGCTAAATTGAAGAGCTTGTGTATGTGAGGTATAAGGATTGGCCCTTCGATTTTAAAAATTTCAGCTTGGTAGCCTTCAATGTCCAAGTAGCTTTCCCATTTTCAAGCTTCTTAACCCCGAACTCTATGTCATCTAAAGACAAAACTTATTCCTTTGTAGGGACAATAGGAATTGTGTCCATGGCATTAGGGAACTCGTAAAGACTTTTAAGGTAGGAATTCCAATCTCTTAAGGGAATCCTATTATTTTCTTTAGTATTGTGTTTTAGAATTTGGCTCCAGAACTTCTTAGGATCCAACTTGTATAGTTGTGAAAGTTGCTCTNTTTTCCTGTTAATTAGAGCTTTGTACGTATTGATCTTATCGATTTTTAAGGACTCATTAGAAGCATCCCTAATGGATTTCATAACAATTTTACATTCTTTATCATACCAAGGGTTGGTTGTTCTATTATTCTTTTTATAGGACACCTCAAAAGAGAACTTATTAATAGAAGTGTAAAGGGTGGTTGTAAATTTATGATAAAGTTCTTCAATGTTGTCCTTATAAGTTAGGAGGTTTAATTTACTATTTAAATCCTTTAAGAAAATTTCAACTTTACTTTTGTCGAAGCGCAAATTCCTTTGATTACCAGAATTCTCTTCAATGGTGCTCCTATGCATGAAAAATTTTAGAGTTAGGGTTAAAGGTTTATGATCAAAGTCAGGCTCATGGTCATTTAAAAGGTCAAAAATTGCTATTTGGTTGGAAACGGGGATATCAAATATCACATAATCTACAACACTACTACCTAACCCATGAATACAAGTCATCTGGTTGGATTTTTGCCACTTCATTACTCCATTGCAAATTATTAGGTCTTGAGAGTTGTAGATCTTGACCAAATCAGTACCAAACAAATTCTCAATTAGGTCTTCAGAGCTTCTTTTGTAGCTTATAGATAAAACAAGGTCCTCATATAGTCATAAAGGATTATGGTTGGAGTCATTACCTAAAAGAGTAGCTTGTTTAGTTGCATTCATAGCATTAAAGTCTCCTAGAAGGAGGATATTACCTTCATTTTTCAAATTATAAATATCGTGTTCTAAATTATTATAGGGACAATTTTTATCTAGGTTATTTTTCTTATAAAAAGTAGAATTGATAGGTGCAAAATAAAAAATTGCTATATACATCTTCTTAGCATTGGTGTTTGAAATTTCTATCCAAATGTATTGATTAAGAGGGTCAATCTTATGAAGTTGAATGTGAGGAGAAATTCTCTTTCTAATATAACAAGCTATGCCTCCTATCCCTCTATGGTGGGATTTTTTGTTCCATGCCGACCACAAGACAAATCCTTTCATGTTAGGGACCTTAGACTTCTCATGCTCCCAAGTTTCAACTAGACAGATAATATCAATATCACTCGGGATCCAACTTATCATAGGACCTTGGCACCATGTAAAGCCATGACAATTCCAAAAAAGGATCCCGAGTGTCCCAAATTCCTATTTATTATTATCCTTTTGGTATCTATCCTTAACAATAGCTTTTCAATTTCTAGTTATTGTCCATTTTCCTTCTTTCCTGGCTTCTTTTACCTTTTGAACTTCCTTCCTTAATTCAACTTGGTCTTCAGGAATGAGGTCTTCATTTATAAATATTCGTAATCCTTTTCATCTTGGAGATTTACTAAGTATGCTATATTTATGGTCATTATAGCTTACTTTGACATAGATCAACCTATTTTTATGATCAATTATTTTTCCTAGCCTCTTTGCTTCTATAATGTAAGTTGTATCAATTTGTGATTTATTTTTTAATTCTTCTTTTACTATTGCTAATGTATTACTTTATGCTTGTATAAATACTTTATTAATATATTCATATTTTGATAATGTATTTATTAATGCATTCAATATATTAAATGTATTATTAATATATTACTTTATTAGTGTGTTATTTATTATTATTATTATTATTATTTTGTAAGTAAGAAGTTTTATATATAAAGGCCTTCAAAAACCAAGTTAGAGGTACAAAATACAGAAATTAGCCGTACTGTAGTTACTGGACTGCCCCACTAGAGGGAAAACCAGTTGAGCCAGCCGGGCGAGTCAAACATAGGTAGTTTAACCGTCTGATGTATCAACCTCAAACTATCTGAACAACAGCTAAACAAAGAAAAACTAGTGGAACTTGAAGGACCCCTAGAGACTTAAACATTTGGCAAATAACCTGGCCAGGTGGCATGAACGGCCTCAGACCAAGGTTCCTCTTCGATGAGTGTCACTGGGCCTGCCCACTGCATTCTAGTGTCCACGTTGCTCTCATCTCTGTCGACAACTAGTGAGGTGTCCTACAGTGCTTGCTGTCCTGTGGCCTCCTCCACGCTCACGTCCTCATGCTTGGCTTGCTCCATCGCATTCCCTGCAGAGCTCCGAGTCTGGGCGTTTCCCTCACTGGTCTCTGCATGGGGTTTCGCTAGTGAATCCACACCTGCCGGGTCCAGGGGAAAAGCCTCTTGGAGGGAGGAAAGGATTTGAAGGAGGGATGCAACTTTGCCATCCGTGGTCTGCAAACGAAATTGGAGGTCCTCCACCCCCTGACGGAGTTCGAAGACCAGACCAAAGATAATGGTGAGGCTTTCTCATAACTGCGTATCAAGGAACGAGTCCGAAGACTGGTTCTCGTTGTTTCTAGGCTGGAGAAAAAGAGGTGGCGCCCCCATGGGCTTCCTTGAGGAGCCAACTGCTGGTGCGTGAGAAGACTCAATGGTTCTGAGGATTGGGGGGACCAGAAGGTGTCGCGAGGAGGAACACGATGGTTTGGAAGTGATGGTTAAGCCATCAAACTTGAAAACAGATAGTTTGGGGGAGGAAAGAAGAGTTGGCTCGGGCTGGAGGTGCTGAGAGGAGCAAGTGGGGGGCGACTCAGGGGGCGAGACAGAGGGTCAGCGAGGTTTCCATGGAGAGCCTCTGCGCGGCTGCCCCCTTTGACGTGGCATCCGATTCGTCGAGTGAATGCAAAGGTAGAGTGCTTGGAGATATGCCGGAGCTACAATCAACATGAAGTTCCAGTTTGAATCAGGCCAGGGCAGCGGATGGGAGAGCCAGTCGGGTTGCGAATGGAGGCGAGAGGCAAACACAAATAGTCGGGCTATGGAATAGTTCATAACAGAGATGTATGCCACAGAGTTAAATCCTCTGCAGCGTCGTAATGGCATATTAATGCAAGATCGGGGTGGCAGGCGAAGGCACGAGCTCGTCACATGGCTCATCGCCTCGTTGGCCAGTCCGTTCCTCTTCCTCACGCCAGGTGGTCCGCACTAGCACCCCATCTGGGGGCTTATTTATTATTATTATTATTAATACTTTACCAATGTATTAATTAATATGGTATAAATATATTAATTAATTGATACATTAAATTATTACTGTATCAAATAATCAATACATTAGATTATACATTAATGCACATTTTAATTTTAATTTATAAACTACATTAATGTAATAATGTATTAATATTTCAATAATGTAATACTAATTTATTAATGAATTATTTTATTATTGTATTAAGGATTTATTAATGTTTTAATGCATTAATATTTTAGTAATGTACTTATTAAAAATAATAATGTATTAATTAATAAATTAACACATTACACTATATATTAATGTCATTCATAGTCATGACCATAAGAAATGATGATCATGGTCCACCATAGTCAACCATGGTCATTTTCAATAAATGTTAATATATTAATACTTTAATAATATATTTTTAAAAGTATTACTACTTTAATAATGTACATTAAAACTTTAATTTATATATTCCATTAATACATTAATGTATCATTAGTGTTACATTATATTACTTTAATGTATTAATAGTTTAATATGTTACATTAAACATTAATGTATTATTACTTTAATTTATACAATATAGTAATGTAATAATGTATTACTAAATACATGTGTTATAATATAACACATTACAATGTAATGTGTATATTATAACAAATTACATTGTAATGTGTTATAATA
This sequence comes from Picea mariana, assembly GCA_032191745.1. Lineage (NCBI taxonomy): Eukaryota > Viridiplantae > Streptophyta > Pinopsida > Pinales > Pinaceae > Picea > Picea mariana. Next base: position 326,804 of record JASDQU010736791.1, on the reverse strand, counting down.
CATTAACGTTAATGTATTATTACTTTATTAATGAATTATCAATGTATTAGTACTTCAAATGTATTACTTTATTAGTTTATTAATGTTAGAATTAATGATTAATTTGGAGTTGGTTTTGGTTTGTTGGAGTTGTTGAGATATTCTCTCAACCACTCCCTCCAAGTATAGAATCAGTTGGATCTGAATCCAGCTATATATGTAGCTATGTATGTGTGTAACAAATACAATAATACAATCTATTTTTCTGTGTGTATTTCGTGTGTCTCACTGCTCTCATGATTTCTAACTTGGTATCAGAGCCTGGCTGGGCTTAATCCCTCACGGGAGTGCCCAGTATAATGTGAGAGTCGTGGTTTAATGAGCTGTAGACTGTAGGTTATAGTGTGAACGTAGATTCGTTTTTTATGTTTTTTTGTTTTTTGAAAATAAAAAATTTTAACTTCGAAAGTGTTTAACCTTGATTCAAAAGGTCAAACGGACAAGGTTGCTGGTGAACAGTTTTCTGGGACAAAAACTGAGCGGCTCGATCTGCAAGAAAGAGGCGCAGCAAACAAGAGGAAATCACGTTGGAGAAGAGGTGGACTAGAAGGAACCACCGCTCTGCTGCTGCATCCATGAATTAAAGGAGAAAACGCCATAACTGCCGCTGCAAGATTGACCACTAGATCGCTGGAATTAAGGGATCGCTGCCCCTGTTAATTTCCGTGAGGAATCGCTGCCATTATTCTTTTCCATGCGTAACACATTTCTACTGCACCGATTGTGCATTTGATTTGTGCCTTGAGTCCATCTGCAACATCTGATCTGAAGCCGAAGACATCGTGGGAAATTCATAAGGAGGGGTCTACAGTATTTATTTGAAAAATGTATGAATTTGGCTGCTGTGCTCTGGGCCATTGATACGTGATGGTCAGATTAAATCTGTTGTAGTCGCATGGAGGAGAAGCTGCTAACCGCTTCAGTTACTGCTGCGTTGACTTTCAGAAATCAATTCACTGGAATATCAATTCCTTTAATCAGATCAACAGTTATAGGTTATTTTTTGTGTATGTGTGTAGAAGGTCATTTTGCAGGATTGATTGCTGAATACATTCCGTAACTAGAGTACTTTCCTATAAAACTGTTGAAATTTATTCCTCGGGGTTATTTCACAGATGGAAGTATTTCAATAGGATGGTTTAGTACCAAGACTCTTCTTCGGGGGTGTCAAGAATCTTTGATCCTACAAATTCATCAAAGATGGTCAGAAGTGTTTTTATCTTAAATGGGTCGAGAGGGAAGCTCGAAGTTGTGGAGAAGAAAGAGCGTAAACCGGAAGATTTCAGAGTGGGTGAGAGTGCTGATGAAGACCAGATCAGACAGAGATATATGTTGTAATTTGAGAATTGTAATATGTGGTTTATTTGTAATGTAATCATTAAGGGAGGGTGTTAGAATTAATGATTAATTTGGAGTTGGTTTTAGTTTGTTGGAGTTGTTGAGATATTCTCTCAACCACTCCCTCCAAGTATAGAATCGGTTGGATCTGAATCCAGCTATATATGTAGCTATGTATGTGTGTAACAAATACAATAATACAATCTATTTTTCTGTGTGTATTTCGTGTGTCTCACTGCTCTCATGATTTTTAACTATTAACACTTAATTAATGTATTAATTAATTAATACAATATATTTTTAATTTATCAATAAATTAACATGTTACATTATACACTAATGTAAATTAATACTTTAATTTATATATTACATTTATACATTATTATTCTATATTACATTAACACATTCTTATTATATAATATATTAATGTATTAATTAATTAATAGATATATGGTTATCCTAAGACATGTAGATCGTCAACTACCAACAACTACTTTATAATTGATTTAATGAGCAATCCTCAATTTCACAATCTGAATTTAACATCATTTTCCACCTTTCCAAATTAATAACAGTATCTTATATCAACCATTATTACTAGTGCCCGATGCCAATCACAACAATATTTACGATATTTATTGAGTTACCTTCATTGAATCTACCCTACAGAGAACCAATCGATTACCTCCCGATCATGCCATTACGATTTCCCTTAGAACAAATTACGAAATCCTAAACAACAATGGCAAGGCAGTCAGACTTTCTTCCCTACATCTATCAACCTAATGGGCTTGAAACGAATCGAATCAAACCAAATAAGTACCATATTACATTGTAATATGGTATACCCATCGAATCGAATTTCCGAATTAAATCAAACAATCGCCCATCGATTCAATTTTTCGTACTGTTTAGGCCAGTTTAGCCGAATTTGGTATATAAGTTCTCCTATCGCCGACTCTATGATTAATTTATAGAGTCCTCCTATTCACGGAGAATGCAGATAGAGAGGAGAGCTGCTTCATCCAGAAGGTTTTCAAGTTACATTTCGGCCGTTGTAAAAATGTCCCTGGTAAGCCAGCGGTTATTCATCTCTTATTTTATTTTTAAGGCTGTTATTTGACGTGATTTCTGCGCATGATTGTGTAGAAAATATTGTTGAAAGTAGAGCTAAATTGTAAAAAATGCACATAGAGCCATGAAGACGCTTGCAGGGATTGAAGGTACATTTTCGATTTAATTATTTTGAGCTGGACTGAGAAAAAACGGGCTTTCAAGGCTTCAATAATTTATACTAAATTTTAGCATCTCTGTTGATCATTGCAGGCGTTGTCTCTGTAGCAGTTGATGAGAAAGATAAAAGATCATTGTAATTGGAGATGCAGATCCAGTGTGTCTCACCAATGGTCTCAGAAAATTCGGATTCGCAGATTTGGAGAGTGTCGGACCAAGAACCAGAGAAGAAACCTGTTACCGAGAAGAATACTGAACCTGACAAAGGACAACCCGAGAAGAAACCCGATGAAAAAAAGGTGCCCGAGAAAAAGTCTGCCGACAAGTAGGAAACATTGCAACGGAACTTTACTTATGTCATTCTTCCAACAAGTTGTGATCACTGCGGCCGCTGAGGCAATGGGTAGCCAACGACTTGAGAGCCTAGGCAATGTCAGAAAAATTAGCGCCAATTAAAAAAGAGAAAACAAACCATTGTCACTTGCTTCTCACTTGGTAAAGATTGTAACTAAATAGATTTTTATTAAAGAAAAAGAGTCATGCAACTTAGTTTCTGCCTTGGTTAGGAAATAGTTAAATCAATTTTAATGTAAGATTGTTTAAAATGTTTCAAACATATTTCTAATATTTTTATAATTTATATGTTTATAATCTATGGTACGTGGAAGTAAAAACTTTTGAAATAGTAACAATCTCGGAAATAGTGATAACCTCTAGTTAGGAAATAGTTAAATCAATTTCAATGTAAAATTGTTTAAAATGTTTCAAATATATTTTCAATATCCTTTATAATTTATGGTATGTGGTAGTAAAAATCTTTGAAATAGTAACAACCTCAGAAATAGTGATAATCTCAAAATCTTTCATATTTATCCTTTTTTTTTTGACAAAGAGGAGCATTCATGCAAATACTTGTTTTCCCTAACTTATTTTTATTTTATTTTGTTTAGATATTAACGTCTTCCAATAAGATGCTTTGTTGCAATGTGAAATCTTCTCAGTTATTAAAAAATTATCTTTGTTGAAATTTGGATTAAATCATTATGACAACCATCCTTTAAAATTATGATTACATCACACTCAAATGTAATAACACTTCTATTGAACATCATTTTTTTTGTTATTTTATTTATGAATTTGTATCTAAATAGATTACATATTTTTAAATTAATATGAAATTTTGTTGTGTTGTTTTATTTATGAATTTTTAAGACACCATATTGCATTGTTTTAATCAATATAAAATTTTAAATATATTTAATTACAAAATAAAAATGTGACAAAGAGAAAAATGTAAATAAGATGCTTTGTTGCAATGTGAAATCTTCTCAGTTATTAAAAAATTATCTTTGTTGAAATTTGGATTAAATCATTATGACAACCATCCTTTAAAATTATGATTACATCACACTGAAATGTAATAACACTTTTATTGAAAATCATTTTTTTTGTTATTTTATTTATGAATTTGTATCTAAATAGATTACATATTTTTAAATCAATATGAAATTTTGTTGTGTTGTTTTATTTATGAATTTTTAAGACACCATATTGCATTGTTTTAATCAATATAAAATTTTAAATATATTTAATTACAAAATAAAAATGTGACAAAGAGAAAAATGTATTTTCAATGTAAGTAAAGAGTTGACTAATCCAAATATGTCCACTAGGAAGGAAGGACAAGAAAAACATAAAATCCTTTATCAATGCTTCCTACATTAATTTAATATTGATACATTTGACATATTAAGCTATATGTCCCATGCATTTACCTCTCATTCCACCTGTGTACAAAATACAAAGAAGGATTTGGGAGCCTGCTACTTTGTATTATAGCTTAAGGAACAAAAATCATGACGAAGGATTTAGGAGCTTTATGCCTTGTATTGTAACCTAGGAACAAAAACCAATGATGTCTAAAAGATCGCTCAGGAATTCGACCATCTCCCTTCAAAAAATATTGATCCTGCTACTTTCAGTGAAACACAAAGATGTCAAAGCCTTGCAAATTCTAGGTTACATTGACAAATCATGGGAAGTATGCTAGAAAATATTTGGCGGTTATTGAGCATCTACAAATTACAATATCGTTGTTTTTAAGGTGAATCATCATTTTCATAGATATTTCAAGTACTAGATATCCGATTCACAAAAGAAGTCATTAAAGACTTACATAGAAATTGGAAATTAGTCGGAAGACAATTTATCATTAAAGAACATTGGGATAACAACTTCAAGCATAGACCTGTGTATCCTGATGGATGTAGTTTCAAATGTTATTTGTCTCATATTGTGTTCAGACACAAATTTGCATTTAAAACATCTCCAGAAACTGCTTATCACAAATTAGGTACTTCACGAAGTGATCCTGTTGGACAGTATGGAAAAGAAGGAACCGAATAATAATTGAAGAGAAACTTTACTTCACAATGCCAAAGTTTTTCCTCGTTGCATGACATATTACTCTATTCATTAATAACTTTAAACTCGAAATCGCTTACACAATACATTTTCTATCTCACTGCAACTAATTTTCGGTGTTATTTACAATTGTGTGCAATCGTCTCAAGGAAGGACAATATTTTGTCAAAAAATTGTAAAATTTGATGAAATTATGAAGATTGTTAGATATTTTATAGGAAAAGTTGGAAATAAATTTATTCTGTACAAATGGTTTATATTGAGCCTAATTTCCATTAGATGATGAATTGAAGCGTGAACGATTTATAGAGTAAATGCTTTTACAACCTAATATAAGGCCAAAACAACAACTTACCATGACTAAATCCTAAATGATTTTCCCTTGGAAAAGTAACAACAAATTACCAACCCGATGAGAAGAATCAAAAGGCATGTAAGGTGATTCTTCACATCCTTTTATAAAATGAAAAAATCATCGCTTATCATCACATCGCTCATTTTCAAAAAACATAAACCATGAATTGTCTACTAATTTGAAAACACAAACCCTTGCAATAAAATCACTAGGACATTATACTAACAAAAACCACCAAACCATCATGGAAGAGGCACCCATACTTTGAAAATAAATTCAAGGTTCGAGATCTTTTCCCAATTTTTTTTCTAGATATGAAATCATTGGAATTTATCTGAACTTCAACTATCGGAAGACAGGTATGGCATGCCACCCATAGCCTTTTTTTTTTTTTTTTTGCACCGTGGCCTTCCATCATCTCCTTCATGGACCTTAAGTAGACCCACTGAGTTCTCCACTTTGGCATCATTGTGGGCCTTATTGAAGGAATATTCATTTATACTCACCTGAGTGAACTGTCGAGAATTTCATAAGAAAATAACAATAATTTAAAAATATTGTAGGTAGAAAAACAACCTATAAAAGTAATATGTTCATACTAAACATTTACGAAACACAAGAAACAAAATACAAAACCCTTAAAATGATGTTAGTATCCTTCTAGAGGCTTTATCTAGAAATTTAGCCTTGCCAGTGAAAGCTCCTCGAATACATGGAAAGAGTTGAGAGAAGAGCTTTCGTCATCTTCGTGCAGTGTCCGCGGAGGAGCGTATTCCTACGGAGGAGTATAGTCCCCTCGATACCGTTTTGGATGATTCCCTAGTTCGTCCACTGTTATGCATGGCCCGCCTGCATTCACATTTTGATCCATGAAGAAGAAGTCGATGAACCCATCACAACTGTTTCCAACGTGGCTCTCTCCCACGACATTCTCAATGGTTAATGCCTCTACGAAGAAACCAATAAAACCTCAAAAATTTGATATTAATCGCACACTATTGTTAACATCTACTCAACAATGAAAAGAGGAAGGATAAGGATGATGCTGCAAAGGCGGTGCAACAGAGCAGTGGAGAAAGTTAAGAAGTATTTGTAGAAATCAATAGGTGGTTGGAACTACAATGAAAGAAATTAGACAAACGCAGTGGACATACATACGTGGAAGTTGTTGATTTGTTGAGGACAATTACGCATGACATTTGTTGATTTGTTGCTGACAGATGACGAAAGGCTATGAGGAATCTCTCCTTAAAATAGCGTCTTCCGCTTAATTACTGGAGCGATGAGAACCCAATTCTTGTTGCATCGTTTGAATTTCTTGATTCATCTTTTAACTTTATAAGTTCCCTGGAGTTAGTACTTATCTGATATACATGTGGAAATTGCTTTTCCTTTCCTTGTATGGATAGTGAAAGAATGATTTGGCATATTAATTTTAGGGGAAATGTTTAGAATAAAGATAAATGCAGAGATTTGTGGCCTTCTAGGATTCCAGTGTTATTGGCAAGAATTTTTTAGCATTGTAATTACATAAAAAAAAAATTCTGGACAAATCGAAATGTTGTACATAATATTATTTGGATATGATTTTTTTTTGGTAAAAATTCTAGAAAATAAAGATCATTTTGCATCAATGGGAGTATATTATGATTATTATAATGATGATTAATGTTTTTTTAAGATTAATTGATCTATCAAACATTAAGAG
>JASDQU010736791.1:299921-319687 GCA_032191745.1 Picea mariana | reverse complement strand
TTATTTGACGTGATTTCTGCGCATGATTGTGTAGAAAATATTGTTGAAAGTAGAGCTAAATTGTAAAAAATGCACATAGAGCCATGAAGACGCTTGCAGGGATTGAAGGTACATTTTCGATTTAATTATTTTGAGCTGGACTGAGAAAAAACGGGCTTTCAAGGCTTCAATAATTTATACTAAATTTTAGCATCTCTGTTGATCATTGCAGGCGTTGTCTCTGTAGCAGTTGATGAGAAAGATAAAAGATCATTGTAATTGGAGATGCAGATCCAGTGTGTCTCACCAATGGTCTCAGAAAATTCGGATTCGCAGATTTGGAGAGTGTCGGACCAAGAACCAGAGAAGAAACCTGTTACCGAGAAGAATACTGAACCTGACAAAGGACAACCCGAGAAGAAACCCGATGAAAAAAAGGTGCCCGAGAAAAAGTCTGCCGACAAGTAGGAAACATTGCAACGGAACTTTACTTATGTCATTCTTCCAACAAGTTGTGATCACTGCGGCCGCTGAGGCAATGGGTAGCCAACGACTTGAGAGCCTAGGCAATGTCAGAAAAATTAGCGCCAATTAAAAAAGAGAAAACAAACCATTGTCACTTGCTTCTCACTTGGTAAAGATTGTAACTAAATAGATTTTTATTAAAGAAAAAGAGTCATGCAACTTAGTTTCTGCCTTGGTTAGGAAATAGTTAAATCAATTTTAATGTAAGATTGTTTAAAATGTTTCAAACATATTTCTAATATTTTTATAATTTATATGTTTATAATCTATGGTACGTGGAAGTAAAAACTTTTGAAATAGTAACAATCTCGGAAATAGTGATAACCTCTAGTTAGGAAATAGTTAAATCAATTTCAATGTAAAATTGTTTAAAATGTTTCAAATATATTTTCAATATCCTTTATAATTTATGGTATGTGGTAGTAAAAATCTTTGAAATAGTAACAACCTCAGAAATAGTGATAATCTCAAAATCTTTCATATTTATCCTTTTTTTTTTGACAAAGAGGAGCATTCATGCAAATACTTGTTTTCCCTAACTTATTTTTATTTTATTTTGTTTAGATATTAACGTCTTCCAATAAGATGCTTTGTTGCAATGTGAAATCTTCTCAGTTATTAAAAAATTATCTTTGTTGAAATTTGGATTAAATCATTATGACAACCATCCTTTAAAATTATGATTACATCACACTCAAATGTAATAACACTTCTATTGAACATCATTTTTTTTGTTATTTTATTTATGAATTTGTATCTAAATAGATTACATATTTTTAAATTAATATGAAATTTTGTTGTGTTGTTTTATTTATGAATTTTTAAGACACCATATTGCATTGTTTTAATCAATATAAAATTTTAAATATATTTAATTACAAAATAAAAATGTGACAAAGAGAAAAATGTAAATAAGATGCTTTGTTGCAATGTGAAATCTTCTCAGTTATTAAAAAATTATCTTTGTTGAAATTTGGATTAAATCATTATGACAACCATCCTTTAAAATTATGATTACATCACACTGAAATGTAATAACACTTTTATTGAAAATCATTTTTTTTGTTATTTTATTTATGAATTTGTATCTAAATAGATTACATATTTTTAAATCAATATGAAATTTTGTTGTGTTGTTTTATTTATGAATTTTTAAGACACCATATTGCATTGTTTTAATCAATATAAAATTTTAAATATATTTAATTACAAAATAAAAATGTGACAAAGAGAAAAATGTATTTTCAATGTAAGTAAAGAGTTGACTAATCCAAATATGTCCACTAGGAAGGAAGGACAAGAAAAACATAAAATCCTTTATCAATGCTTCCTACATTAATTTAATATTGATACATTTGACATATTAAGCTATATGTCCCATGCATTTACCTCTCATTCCACCTGTGTACAAAATACAAAGAAGGATTTGGGAGCCTGCTACTTTGTATTATAGCTTAAGGAACAAAAATCATGACGAAGGATTTAGGAGCTTTATGCCTTGTATTGTAACCTAGGAACAAAAACCAATGATGTCTAAAAGATCGCTCAGGAATTCGACCATCTCCCTTCAAAAAATATTGATCCTGCTACTTTCAGTGAAACACAAAGATGTCAAAGCCTTGCAAATTCTAGGTTACATTGACAAATCATGGGAAGTATGCTAGAAAATATTTGGCGGTTATTGAGCATCTACAAATTACAATATCGTTGTTTTTAAGGTGAATCATCATTTTCATAGATATTTCAAGTACTAGATATCCGATTCACAAAAGAAGTCATTAAAGACTTACATAGAAATTGGAAATTAGTCGGAAGACAATTTATCATTAAAGAACATTGGGATAACAACTTCAAGCATAGACCTGTGTATCCTGATGGATGTAGTTTCAAATGTTATTTGTCTCATATTGTGTTCAGACACAAATTTGCATTTAAAACATCTCCAGAAACTGCTTATCACAAATTAGGTACTTCACGAAGTGATCCTGTTGGACAGTATGGAAAAGAAGGAACCGAATAATAATTGAAGAGAAACTTTACTTCACAATGCCAAAGTTTTTCCTCGTTGCATGACATATTACTCTATTCATTAATAACTTTAAACTCGAAATCGCTTACACAATACATTTTCTATCTCACTGCAACTAATTTTCGGTGTTATTTACAATTGTGTGCAATCGTCTCAAGGAAGGACAATATTTTGTCAAAAAATTGTAAAATTTGATGAAATTATGAAGATTGTTAGATATTTTATAGGAAAAGTTGGAAATAAATTTATTCTGTACAAATGGTTTATATTGAGCCTAATTTCCATTAGATGATGAATTGAAGCGTGAACGATTTATAGAGTAAATGCTTTTACAACCTAATATAAGGCCAAAACAACAACTTACCATGACTAAATCCTAAATGATTTTCCCTTGGAAAAGTAACAACAAATTACCAACCCGATGAGAAGAATCAAAAGGCATGTAAGGTGATTCTTCACATCCTTTTATAAAATGAAAAAATCATCGCTTATCATCACATCGCTCATTTTCAAAAAACATAAACCATGAATTGTCTACTAATTTGAAAACACAAACCCTTGCAATAAAATCACTAGGACATTATACTAACAAAAACCACCAAACCATCATGGAAGAGGCACCCATACTTTGAAAATAAATTCAAGGTTCGAGATCTTTTCCCAATTTTTTTTCTAGATATGAAATCATTGGAATTTATCTGAACTTCAACTATCGGAAGACAGGTATGGCATGCCACCCATAGCCTTTTTTTTTTTTTTTTTGCACCGTGGCCTTCCATCATCTCCTTCATGGACCTTAAGTAGACCCACTGAGTTCTCCACTTTGGCATCATTGTGGGCCTTATTGAAGGAATATTCATTTATACTCACCTGAGTGAACTGTCGAGAATTTCATAAGAAAATAACAATAATTTAAAAATATTGTAGGTAGAAAAACAACCTATAAAAGTAATATGTTCATACTAAACATTTACGAAACACAAGAAACAAAATACAAAACCCTTAAAATGATGTTAGTATCCTTCTAGAGGCTTTATCTAGAAATTTAGCCTTGCCAGTGAAAGCTCCTCGAATACATGGAAAGAGTTGAGAGAAGAGCTTTCGTCATCTTCGTGCAGTGTCCGCGGAGGAGCGTATTCCTACGGAGGAGTATAGTCCCCTCGATACCGTTTTGGATGATTCCCTAGTTCGTCCACTGTTATGCATGGCCCGCCTGCATTCACATTTTGATCCATGAAGAAGAAGTCGATGAACCCATCACAACTGTTTCCAACGTGGCTCTCTCCCACGACATTCTCAATGGTTAATGCCTCTACGAAGAAACCAATAAAACCTCAAAAATTTGATATTAATCGCACACTATTGTTAACATCTACTCAACAATGAAAAGAGGAAGGATAAGGATGATGCTGCAAAGGCGGTGCAACAGAGCAGTGGAGAAAGTTAAGAAGTATTTGTAGAAATCAATAGGTGGTTGGAACTACAATGAAAGAAATTAGACAAACGCAGTGGACATACATACGTGGAAGTTGTTGATTTGTTGAGGACAATTACGCATGACATTTGTTGATTTGTTGCTGACAGATGACGAAAGGCTATGAGGAATCTCTCCTTAAAATAGCGTCTTCCGCTTAATTACTGGAGCGATGAGAACCCAATTCTTGTTGCATCGTTTGAATTTCTTGATTCATCTTTTAACTTTATAAGTTCCCTGGAGTTAGTACTTATCTGATATACATGTGGAAATTGCTTTTCCTTTCCTTGTATGGATAGTGAAAGAATGATTTGGCATATTAATTTTAGGGGAAATGTTTAGAATAAAGATAAATGCAGAGATTTGTGGCCTTCTAGGATTCCAGTGTTATTGGCAAGAATTTTTTAGCATTGTAATTACATAAAAAAAAAATTCTGGACAAATCGAAATGTTGTACATAATATTATTTGGATATGATTTTTTTTTGGTAAAAATTCTAGAAAATAAAGATCATTTTGCATCAATGGGAGTATATTATGATTATTATAATGATGATTAATGTTTTTTTAAGATTAATTGATCTATCAAACATTAAGAGTGTAAGAGATTAATCTAGTTCCTTTAAAATATATAATTTTATGCCAAAATAATATTGAGAGAAACTTTCCAAAATCATTATAGTTTGGATGGCTTAGGAGGTTAGTAAGTCCTATATTTTGGCAAATATTTTTAAATTGGGATCTAATTTCGGTATAGATCGGGTAGTCTACGAGGAAGTATTCTTCATATTCAACCCTCTTAGTGTTACAAAGATGTCAGATTCTTTCGTCCCAAGGTGTTTTGGGAATTGTCCAACACCTAGTTTCACTATGTAGCCAGTGAGAGTTTGTTCTTATTTTAACAATGTTGATCTCAATGTTATAGAGATTCTTAATCATTGAATTTAGTACCATTGGTGGTACAATGCTATTAGTGTATCGCTTGGTGATTAAATCTCGGTAAGGTTTTATCACTATGGTTGATCATAGATGATTATGGTTTAACATGTTGACCATGGTTGACATGGCTGACCATGTTGACAATGTTTAGTTTGGTTGACCTCGGTTAAGGATGTTTGACCATGTTGACTATGGTTGACCATAGTTTACCATGTTTCACTATGGTTGACAATGTTTAGTTTGGTTGACCTCGGTTAAGGATGTTTGACCATGTTGACTATGGTTGACCATGTTTGACCATAGTTGACCATGTTTCACTGTGGTTGACTATGTTTAACTATAGTTGACCATGGTTAACATGGTTGAACATGTTGACTATGGCTGATAATAGTTGACCATGGTTGAGCATGTTAATTTCATGGTCAACCATAGTTGACCATGGTTCACTATCTTTACTACATGACTATGGTTGACCATGTTAACTATGTATGACCATGTAAACTATGCTTGACCATGTTCACTATGTTTGACCATGTTGACTAGATTATGGTTGACCATGTAGTGAACATGGTTAACCATAGTATACCATGGTTGACCTTGTTGACTATTGTTGACCATGTTGACTATGTATGTCCATGTAAACTGTGCTTGACCTAGACTATAGATGACCATGGTTGATGATGTTTAATTCGCCTCGGTTTAACAAGGTCAACCATAGTCACCAACATGGTTGATCATGGTCAACCATAGTCAATCATGGTCCCCCATGGTCAACCATAATAGATCATGTAATACATGGAATTGATATATTAATATATTTTAATTCATATATATCATAGAATATATTTATAAAGTTAAATATTCTTTAACATTATAAATATATTTTGAGTTGATAAATAGTTTGAATTTATATTTTTTATATTTATATTTTAATTCACAAATCTATTAATACTCCCATGGATTGTCAACTAGCATAACCATATTTAAGTAAAAGTGATTGACATACCGGGTTCAACATCATGAGTTTTAAAACCATATTTAAGTAAAAGTGGTTGATATACCCTAATCAACATCATTAATTTTAAAAAGTGGAAAATGACACCAATCAAATATATCAACCACTTTTATTTAAATATGATTGTGTTAGTATATATTTTATTAAAAAACTATTCAACTCTTAAAAATAAACTAAATATAAACTCTATCTAAATAAGCAACTAAAAGAAGTACCATAATTTACCACGACTTATTTAAAAACAATTTGGAGTAGTGATTAGTTCATTTTCCCGAGTGCATGTTGGTTTCGCCCAATCTCCTAAAGAGTGGGACACTATAAACCAAATGGTAAAATAAGAGAGGACGTAAACTATAAACCCATTCACTATATACTTAGAACGGAAAATATTGCTTTTATTTATTATAAACAGTTTATTATTTTATTTTATTTTTGATATTTTAGGATAATTTTTTTAGAAATTTGATTAAAAATTATTAAAACTGTAGATTTGAATTTGAATACTAAAAAGTTGATCATGTTTAATTTACCTTAGTTTATCAAGGTCAATGATAGTCACCAACATGGTTGATCATGGTCAACCATAACCAATCATGTTTTCCATGATCAACCATAATAGACCATGATAATACATAGAATTAATATATTAATATATTTATCATATATATTGATATATTTTAATTTATATATATCATAAAATTTATTTATAATGTTAAATATTCTTTAACATTATAAATATATTTTGAATTTATAAATAGTTTGGATTTATATTTTTTATATTTTTATTTTAATTCACAAATCTATTAATCCTCTCATGAATGGTCAACTAGCATAACCATATTTAAGTAAAAGTGATTAATTTTCTAAAATGCATATTGGTTTCTCCCAATCTCCTTAAGGGTGGGACACTATAAACCAAATGGTAAAAGAAGAGAGGACTTAAACCTATTCACTATATACTTAGAATGGCAAATATTACTTCTATTTATTATAAACATTATTTATTTTATTTTTAACATGGCAAATATTACTTCTATTTATTATAAATATTATTTATTTTATTTTATATTATTTTTAACATTTTAGGATGGTCTTGTGAAAAATATAATTAAAAAATATTAAAATTTTAGATTTGAGTTGTTAAATTTATATAATTTAAATTTCAAATAATTCAAACAAAGCTTCTAATTAATTTTTTAAAATTAATTAAAATAAAATAAAAAACTTTAATTAATTTTGTATTAATTTTTAAAAAATTAATTAAAATAAAATAAAAAACTTTAATTAATTTTGTATTAAACTAGTGCTCTTGAAGTTGTAATGGGGTCTGGAAGAAAATTCTTTGTACTTCTCCTAAAGTCCACGAATGGGCACCCTTAAAAAGAAACATCAGAATTGCATACCACATTTTTCACAGTGGTGCGAATATTTTTCATAAATTTCTTCTTTATAGGGACAGGGATGGATCAGTTGAAAGATGAACCATTCTCATAAATCTCTTTACGTATACAATCGGAAAAGAGCAACCGTAAGCAGTAGCTCATAAGTCATGGAATTGAGTGAGAAATTTACACCTCTAAACCAACATAGCCATTTTTAATGTGGACCTTCTACATCTTTTTCAAAGGAACATAGAGGGCATCTTTGAAAGTTGTTTATTCTCTAGTTGTGGACCTTTTTAATTGCTGGTTGTGTCGATGTAGGTCCTTCATATACCATTGTCAATTATGGCGACATTCTATTGCGACTTCCTCACTCAAAAGATTCGATTTGGAGTGTGAGCTGATTGTTAATATTATAAAGTAGTTTTGAGGTTCATAATTTTTTATTTTAATAAATTTTTAAATTGATATGATAATATTTTTTTAGTGTGTATTTTTTAAATAGTATATAAATAATAACATTCGAGTTTAGAGTATATTAAAAAGTTTATATAGAGAGTAAATGAGTATTGTGTAATTTTATTCAATTTAAGATTTTAAAATATTTAAATTGATATTTCAATATTTTAGTTTTTCAATATTTTTATATTAAAATAAGATTTTAGTTTTTCAATATTTTTATATTAAAACAAGAGTATATTTTTCATTTGAAAGTCAAAATTAATTTGACTTTGCATTAGTTGAGTTTCATGTTATAAATTCTTATAAAAATTTTCAATGTTATTTTAAATTTTATTTATTCTATATTTCTATTGGTCAAAGAGATTATTGATCAACCATAAATATTTGAAGGTATAATTTTATTTTTAAAATTAATGTAGCTAATATTAAAAACTTTGAAAATTCATATAATTTTTCATTGACTTTTCCAATTTTTATATTTAAAGCAATGTTTATTTAATATTTCTCACTAATTAATTAATCTAATAATCAATTAAAAATGGTTTATCTACTATCTAATTATATTTTTTTATTTCAGATATGACATGGTTAATTTGATGATTTTAAATTAAAATTAAAATTAATTATGATATGTTTTTGGGAGATTATAGAACTTGCAATTAAAACTACACCTATTTTCTCACAGTCATAGCTATTAAAACAATACATCTCACTATTGAGATCTATTACACCTCACTTTTTAATTATGATATGCTTTTGGGAGATTATAGAACTTGCAATTAAAACTAAACCTATTTTTCTCACAGTCATAGCTATTAAAACAGTACACCTCACCATTGAGGTCTATTACATCTCACTGCTTTGCTTAAAACACTACACCTCACCATTGAGGTCTATTACACCTCACTTTTTACTAATTAAGTTAAATCGAAGTTTTTCTTAAAACAGTACACCTCACCATTGAGGTCTATTACACCTCACTTTTTACTCATTAAGTTAAATCGAAGAGATGCGTTACATCTCACTTTTTTGATAATTAAATTAAATCCAAGAAATCTGTAAAACAAAAGTTAATAAAAAAAACTGTCTAAAACAAAAAAATAATAATAAAAAAAAAAACACTAAATTCTTATTGTAACTAGAATAAAAATTAATTAAAAAAAATTATAATAAAAATTAATGATTTTTTTTTATATTTATATATTATTATTATACTAAATGTGATAGTGAAAACTTTTCATATATGAAATATGAATTAAAATTAATAAATTTTTAAAAATAAATTAACTATATTAGTTAGAAGTATTTTCACATTAAGAAATAGATTTTATGGTAAAAAATAATTTTGTAATTTTTTTTTAATATAACCATAAAATTTTTATATAATAATAAGTAATACTTTTTCATGCTCAATAATAATTTTGTAATATTTTTATGGTTAATAATAATTTTGTAATTTTTCATGATCAATAATAATTTTGTAATATTTTTTTAATATAACCATATAATTTTCATAGAATAAATAATATTTTTTCTTCTTTTAATTATTTACATCTTATATCTCAAAATTATCTACTTTCCTACCTATAAAAGCAACTTATTCTTCTAAATTCGTAAAGTAATTTTTTCATTGAAAAATACAAAATATACCACAACTTATGACATCCATCATATATTATAACTTACATATATTAAGTTGAATATATAAATCTATGTAATGAATTATATTTTTTCTAATTTAACTGAGAATATAAACTATTTGTTTTAATTATTTTTTAAATGGAAATTTGTATTTTTTTGAATTGATACTTTATTTTTAATATATTAAAAGTAATTTAAAATATATTTATATTATATTCAAAATGAATGTATACATACTTTTTATTATGATTATGTAATTTTTTTATTATAATTATTTTACTTGCGACATTAATTATTTTTTAAATGGGAATTTGTATTTTTTTGAATTGATACTTTATTTTTAATATATTAAAAGTAATTTAAAATATATTTATATTATATTCAAAATGAATGTATACATACTTTTTATTATGATTATGTAATTTTTTTATTATAATTATTTTACTTGCGACATTATAAGGTTAAATATGAATTTCTTAGTAATGGAAGTTTACTATGAGTTTCGTAATAATGGAAGGCCACTATCTATGAGATTTCCTTCTAGATTCTTCTAAGGTTTTAATTGACCTTGAATGTTCTTGAATCATAAGAACCTCTTATATGAATGTTCTTGAATCATAAAAACCTTTTATATGGGCTTTGAATTCTACATGGTGTGGCATAAATTCTCATAGTAATGTATTACAAAATCATGTGACCTTAGAACTCCTGTGGACTCATGGATGATTCCATCCTGTCTTAGGAAACTAGCCCCACAAGCAAGAATGATTCCTACTTCATCAACAACATGTTTAAGAAGGGAAGTGCAATGACATTATGAAGAATCTAATAGTCATTAATCGGGGTTTTTTTAATGAAACACCATCCAACATTGTCCAATGCATTTATATCTAGATTAACTCTTATATCTTTTGTTAATCCTTATGATTCCTTTATTGTGTGGCTTAATCATTTTAAAATATAGATTATTATTATTATAATATTGATGGAGAATACCTATATCATTATAGATTTAAAGCATTTTCTAGTTAGCAGACCGGATAAGCTGGAAACCTTTTAATGAAACTTTTTTAACTAAATATGTAATCTGAATTTCTCTTTCAAAGGGTTTGATGGTTGCTTTGCGGTTGGTGGATAGCTTGTTAGTGTCATATTGTCTTTAACAATTTTTGGAGCCTTGATCAGCTCAGTTTTCCCGTCATTCAAAGTCCTCCTCTACACATAGTCAGTGCAGTCAGAATTTATATATATGTTAATGTCATATATTCTTTTTGGCAGTTTTTTAGAGTTTTGAATAGTTGATATTTTGATCTTTTAGGGGCATACGTAATCACTGCATTGAGCACCTTACGATGATTTTTTTTACATTTTACTTAAATACAAAATATTATTATTGTATTTTACACTCTACTTAAATACAAAATAATTTAAATATTATTAGACATTTTTAGAGTTTTGATCAGTGCATATTTTGATCTTTACGGTCATATGTAATCAGTGCATTGAGCACTTTTAGGGGCATATGTAATCACTGAATTGAGCACCTTATGATGATTGTATTTTACATTCTATTTAAATACAAAATATTTTTAGACATCTGCGTGAACATTATTAGACATATGGGTGAAAAAGACATTGTCAAGAGTGTTTTCTTTATCTCTCACTCCTTTTTAATGGGTTTTTGATTTCCCGCCTTTTCTTAATGTCGGAAAAGTTGAAGGAATTTTTGGTTGATGCATTTAGTGTTGTAAGGGAATGTCTAGTTTTTACCCTTTTCCACGTGAAAAACAATAAACGATTACATTACAAAATAAGTGTTGCATGGCAGCGTAGTCTCTGTTGGGCTGGGGCTGGGGTCGATATTAGTTGAGCATAATTTGCTTGTCATGAACTTAGGGGACATGATTAGACCTGAATGATGATTAGGCTTCTAGTACGCTTCCACTCTAAGTCGTATAGTGGCTTTTACTTGGAACTTAGAGCATGCTCAAAGCTAATGGAGACTATAGGAAGCTAGTATCTTACTTACGTTACTCGGACACACACATTAGAATTCATAGATTGTACTCTTAGTAAGCAAAGATAGATACTTTTAGGAATTCAAACTGCATTGCTAGGATAGGACCTTTAGATGTTCCTTACCTGCTTTTACCTCTTTACAAACTCGTACATGTTCCACAACTTAGTCACCTCATAAGTCAGCGTTTCACATCTTTATTTCTATATTTAATGCAAGTGGGTAATGGAGGCAGGAAGGAAACAAATAGAGTTGAATGAAGTCAGGTGGATTAGTATGACATATTGATTGATGGTTAAATATTGTTGGGGGAGGGGAGTCTGGAACGTAGTGGGTGGATGTCATTACACTAGGGGCCTTATCACAGTCAGGTGGGGGGCAATTGCCCCACCTATATTACAATAATAATAGGGGGAAATATATCCAGTCCCATGAGCCATGCTAACAACCTATGAGCCCTGAACCTATGTAAACTTAAAACATAAAGGTGTAAATACACCAACAATTTTTAGAACCCTAAACTAAACAATCACAAAATTTCAGTCCAAACCAGGGCTTTGCTAAAACAAGTGAGCAAAATGAATATAGAATTAGATCTGCACAACTTCTGACATATTGTGAAATAATGTTCTCCACAACATCTACTCTCTAATTTGGTCAGATAAAGAGAATCAAAATTAAAATTAAATTTGTTTTAACATCCACAAATAATCAAAATAGATCAATGAGACTTTTGTGCAAAGCATGTACCAAAAAGTATGAAAGGAATGCTTACCGCAGCTCCAATCAAAGAGAGCAGGAAAATAGGTGTTAATTCTTTTTCTAAATCTAACTAACGGTAATGCGGATAAGCCCCACCCCCAATGAGATGAGAGCTAAATAAAACACTTACAGAACGACGAAGATCGGACTTTGGATCCTTTTTTGCCATCTTTAAACTTGGATTCTCTTTACTTCTGAGTTCTAGGGTACCTTCCGAGCTTTTCCTCAACATCTTTGGCCCAAAGTCCACCAAGACACTTGCTTCAAAAGTCCCCAACGAATGACGTTTGGCCTCTGTGGCGATGGATTTGTTAAAGGATAGATTTTTCTCCAAATACCCCTATTTGATGTTGGACACATTGTCCTTGTAAGGAACCAGTCTTTTTTCCTCACATGTCACCGGCATCCTGCTTTGGCTCCTCACCCCGGTCATAGAAGGCGCCGAAGCACAACTCATGGGAGAAGAAGGTACAAAGCGCTCATTCGAGGAAGAAGATTTTGGTTAGCATTGTTAGTTTTCTTGTTTTGTTATGGTCTGTGAATCTATGGTTTGTGAATATACCGAAAGGTATTTGATTTAAATCCAAAATATTTCACTATAGGTTTGTGCAATTCAACCACAAATTACACTATTGCATATTTTTGGTCCGAAGCTTAGATGAGGAACAAATATTTTTAGAGGAGAAAAACCGCTTGATGATCATGAATAATCTGCATCAGGCTAAAATAAATGACTTCACTTCATCAAAACAACTATTCTATTTATTGGTATAGTTCAAAACTACAAGCATCGCTTAAGGTACTAAAAGTGAACATTAACAAGTTAAACATGAAATACTCCAATAAATTGTGATTGAAGCCAGTGATGTTGAAATAACATGATTGGTGCTTTCATAATAAACATGGAAATGCTTTGTAAAATATTTGTTATAATCTAAATCTTCGAAGGGCGATAGCTTACATTAAATTACTTTTGTAGTTTGGACTAACGCCAGGTCTCCAATTAGAGTCAAAGAACATTAGAAGAAATCAAAACTTTTAAAGAGAAACATGAAGATCTGAATAACAAAATCCTAAAGTTTGAAATGTTCAAGGTGGTGATGTGAAAGTCAACTTGTAAATATAAACATGAGGATCTAAATAACAAAGTCATAATGTTTAAAATGTCCAAGATTGTGATTAGTATAAGAATTTAAAATCTATAGTGCACACTGTTGTTACATGGTGTAACCCTGTTTAGTTCAAGATAAACACAACAACAACGTTGATATTTACAGACCTGCCATCACACTTGCTTTAAGATAAATGGATAGATGGATGGATTTTGGGTACCACCCTCACTTACCCTAATTAATTATAACCACTTTCTTTAGCCAGGAATTCTCACTCAGTGTATAGGGGATCATGGTCTATCCTCACAGGTTGGTCTGGCCTCGGTTGTTCAGTCTTTCCTCACGGATGGTTCTAGCCAGTAAGAAAGTAGGTCTTGCTGAAGAATCTTTCTCAAGATGAAGTCTTGGGGGGATTCTATGGAGATACGGGAGCCCCCCAAGGAGATTCGAGTGGGCCTAAGGGAGAGGAAATATTATAAATTCATTATATGATATGAACCACACAAATAGCTTCATTACAACCTTCTAGTCTTTGAAATTTGGGAGGAAGGAGTTTGAGGAGATGGATTATTTTGATTCTTCCCGCTATGAGTCTTCTGCCATGGGTGAGAATAAGTCACCATAACTTTGAACTTTAGCCTTTCCACCAACTTACGTATAAGTCCACCCGAGGATCTGCCCGGGAGGGCGAACTTAGTTACTTTTTTTTTGTATTTGATACCTTGGATAGACAGATAGAGAAATAGTTGTTGGAAATAAAAGGATTAAGTCTAGGAATCATTTGGTATTTAAAGATTAGATAGACCTCCCATTCTCATTACCAGTCGAAGTTTCAAAACCTTATCATGCGTCTAAAGACATAGAGGCTCCTGTTCTCCGAGTATTTTTATGTAATTGATGAAATGTAGTCAATTTCTTGTTTGTATGTTGGGATTTCACAACATCAAACGATTTATTGGAGAAGTCTTCCTCCATTGCTAGGAGTTGCAGGTGCAATCCACCATGGGGTGTGCAAGTGCACCCACTATTTTCTTTGTTTTGGTTACAACAATATTTTTATTATTCTTTGTTTTGGTTACGACAATAGTTGATAGATAGGATGTATTTATGTGTTATACAATACACCAAACAAAATTAAGAAGTAATCATGAAATATAAAAACCACAAGCATTATTGATTTCCAAACAGTTTGCAATGGCATAAAATCCTAGTTCTGTGAATGATCTATTAAAAATTTAAAATCCCATAAAAAGTCAACAAATTTACCTTTATAAATTCACATATAATAGCAATAAAATCACAGAACTTCTGCATGAAAACATATTTCTCCCCCTCATATGCTAAAGACTTCTCCAGAGAAGTAATGTTCATTAAGGATGGAGACAGATTCTCATCAGTTCTATGCAAATCAGCCTTAGTCCTTCCACGAGTTTCCTTCATATCAAACAAAAAATACAAAGATTTACACATAGCCACAAAGAATAGATATATAATTCTAGAATCTACAACGAAGGAAAAAATTGCTTTAAAAAAATAGCTGATATCAATATGAGTAACTTTTAGTATTAATTTTGAAGGGAAATAAAATATAAAACTTTATAACTCACCACAATATTTCTTATGATGCCTTGAGTGCTATGTTTTGTTGACAGTGAAAACACACTTAAAACATTGACTTGACAACTACTAACATCAATGTATTAAATAAACAAGAGAGATATATGTTCACCAAAAACCATCCATCCAGCCATATCATTGTTGAATGATCCTCCATGAACTCATCTAATACAACCACTGAAAAGATAAAATGCACCCCAGTTTGGATGCATTGTTATAGAAGAATTACAATCTTATAATGGAAGTTGGAACAATAAAGTTCATTTATTCTTAATTGGTCCTAACTTCTAAGTCAACAAAATCTTTTGTGAATGCATGTTAGAAGACAACCTCTAATTTTCCTTTGAGGGAATGTAGAAGATTACTACCTTGCAACATTTAGGTGTTTGCTGCTACAAATAAATGAGATCCTCTGTGAGGTTACTCCAACACAAAATTCTGGGAGGGAAATAACCAACAAAATTGAAGGGAAGAACCAACCATTTTCTATATAGATGTCAGTGGAGCTAGGTCAAACTTATTTACAGTGAGAAGGATAGACATTGAAGTAGGAAAGACACTACAGTCAGACCACTAAAAGAACTAAAAAATAAATTGACTCCCCATAAAAAGCAGGGACAGAGCAATACATGAGTACACACAAGGGAAGATTTGATGGAATCTCAACTTGGCTAAGGAGAATCATCTCCTCCTTACTAAGATGACCCCTAAATCCAATGAATGGCGTGAACAAGTTTAAGTACTTCTGAAGTATCAACGATGTGACTGTGTTTATCTTGAACTAAACATAGTTACATCATGCAACAGCAGTGTGCACTATAGATTTTAAATTCTTATACTAATAACCATGAACATTTGACTAGTTGTGTTTACTATAAAAGATTTTTTTTTAAATTTTGTGTTTTTGGAGAAATTTGAATTGCCATGTACTAGGTTGCTACACCTTCTTATACAGTTACATCAATGCCTTTGCCCACAATTCATCTATTTTCTAGTGTATCCAAAGCATGCTCTCCCAAAATACTTGCTACTTGTCCCAGTCCCATCCATTGAAAAAAACACAGACATCAAGAAATGGATCTTTGCACCATCCATTTCACAATGAGTATTCACATCCTTCAAAGTTAGCCAGTGAAAAGACAACATCTCCAAGGGTAGTCTTACCTATTCCATCTATCCCAAGCAATATAACTGCTACCACATTTTTCTCACTTCCTCATTCCAAAAGTTCAATAACTTATTTCGCTGCCTTATCAATTACAACTATTTCCACAATATTAAACATCACATCCACATTTATGTTAATTAACAAGGTAACAAACATATGAAAATACATTCACTTGGATGTTCCAGTCTCCAGATATCCTCATGCTAATTAATAATTAAACCATATCAGTAACAACATTAATTTGAGAATATATTCACCTGTGTGTTCCGGATATCTTCGGGAAAGTCGTGGCTTCTTCGGTGCATTAACACCATAAAGATGAATACCCATTTGGGCATTCATGTGTACATGTCCCTTAACTTTTCTCTAAATTTAAACATCTCCTCCTCCTTGTTTGCTGACGCTGCCCAGAACCTGCAATCAAACAATGAAATTCCTTACTAAACGTGGGCCTTCATCCACATGTTATGCACAAGAGGCCTTTGCTATATAGTATAAACATGTGAATAAGAAATTACACCGTTAAAAAAAAAATGAGAGGTTTGATGTTCACTTGGAAAATTTTGAAGAGCCCATCTGAGTACAACACATGAAGCAGCCTTCCACTATCATTTTGGTTGCTTCTTTGATTACAATGTTTATTCCTTCAGTTTCCTTCAAATCAAGGCATTCTTGAAATTGCTTAACTAGTTTGGCCAAAAAAAACATTTCCTTGAGAAGATTCAGGCACACATGTTTGTTCTCACCAGCATCTTCAAATCTCTCTAAGATGTTTGCAACCAAAAAAAATCTTGTTGTAACCATGTGCCCAATCCCCATTCCCTGTAAGACACTACTAACGAATGTCTTGATCGCGTCGCTCAGAATAACATCTTTTTGAAAATCAAAAGATAATGAGAAATGAGAATTTAAATAAATAAGTTAGCATAATTAATTTATGAATCGGAAATTGTGAAAGAACTTTAATACCCACAACGACATTTATTGCCTCAGACATAAATTCTCTTAATTTGATGAATCTTTTTGAAGTGGTGGGAAAATATAGGTCAGTCCCAGGCTTGGACGATTTTTTCCCTCCTAAAACAAAAGCCAATAAAAATCATTCATTCTGCTACTTGTAGAACTCCAATATAGCAGTATAATTGCAGTGAAAAGAGAAGAAGCTAGGTGTTTTACAACTGCTCCTAGGAAAGAAGTTGATTGTACTTGAATAAAATGAAATGAAGAAAAAACTGAAATGCTGGTAATTAATTAAATATTTATCAAAACTAGACAGAGTAACCCACGACTTCCAAAAATGTATTTAATGTTGGCTAGTGGTCGGTCCCAGTGGGACATACACTGATAAATTCGATAACTCCATGTGTAGGAGGGTGAGTTTTAGATTGCATACCGCTTCAGGAACTAGGATGCAACAATGAACATTTGTCGAGGTTCATAGGCCTCGTATCTCATGCAATATCGCAGGTGGTGTATAATGGGATGCAATGGTGAACATTTGTTGAGGTTCGTGGGACTCGTTGGCCATGTGTTGGTACCTATGGTTCCCATTGTTGAAGTAAGTGACAATCCTCTAGATTTTATGGAATTTCATTATTTTATTGTCTCTGCTTACAGTTTCTCCCTGTAAATATTCATTCTCCCTGAGATATTCATTCTCTACTTATTATTTCTCCACTTTCTCCCTGTGGTATTCGTTCTCCCTGTAAAAGGATTAAGGCTAAAGCAGGGTTTGTGGTGGTCAGACTGAGAGAAACCGATGATTACCTGCATTTACAGGGGTCTCCCCTTCCCGCAGAGGTGTTTATCCTTATAGATGACACTCAAGACTCTGAACAAGAAGCTCAAAATATGGGTCGTGTGGGGTTTGTGATGATCCTTATAGATGACACTCAAGACTCTGAACAAGAAGCTCAAAATATGGGTCGTGTGAAGGAATAGATCTTTTCAAGGCACATTGGCACGCTTGATCTAATGAATGTTTTTTCCAACTTTCTAGATATTTCAATGGTAAGCACTTGTTCGATGCTAATCA
Source organism: Picea mariana (assembly GCA_032191745.1). Taxonomy (NCBI): domain Eukaryota; kingdom Viridiplantae; phylum Streptophyta; class Pinopsida; order Pinales; family Pinaceae; genus Picea; species Picea mariana. The sequence continues at coordinate 301,531 of JASDQU010736791.1, read as the reverse complement.
AGTTGTCGATTTGGTGGAAAAGATCATTGATGCTTGAGTGATCTTCATGTATATAGTGGCATTGTCCATGTTAATTAAAAATCAGAACAAAAATTTATTATGTAATAAATTCTAAAAATTCGGTAGCGGGTAATTGCTGGAAAACGTGGTGTTTTTTTGCAGGTATTGACAGAGGTTATTGTTCTTGACCAGATATAACTATATGAAGTTCATTGGATTGATCTCTTAGAATAGATTTAATGTTAAGGATTTGAGGTAGGGGATGGTATCAAAATCGATAAAAAATGGAGAGTTAAGCAAGATAAAATGTCCATAGAAAAGGTTTTTCTCTCATAAGCCTAGTCCTCTGACTGCTCTACCTAAGCTTCTCTCTCCCTCCTACCTTCCTGCCTTTTGACAAAGACCTAATCTGTCTCGACTTTCTCTGTATGATTGCCTTGAATGTCTTTATGATCTAACAGACATATAGGCCTTGACCATAGATGTCTGTGAAGGATCTATGCAAGAATATCTATGGACTAGATAATCAATCAATTAGAATAACATAAGAATATACTAAATACTAATTGATTAAATCACAATATCATAGAAAGAAGAAAAAAATGTTATTCAAGTAGTTGCACAAAAAAGTTGCATTCACTGTGGTCAAATTTGATCTTTATAACAATACATAGCCTCATAGAACAAACAATTAGCTGCTCCTGATTGAACACTTACAACAATTGATTTTAGAAAACTACTCATGCATTTTGCATGAATTATTTAGTCACACAATCTATATCTGAATACTAACTGACATAAAAGAAAACTGTAAATAGATTGGATCATGTCATATGATTGACAAGACTGCATCAATTACCAAGATACTCCCCCTTGATGTTGAGAGGGCTCACAATCTGATCTCGAAGTTTAAAAAGATGGACTTTAGCAACTCCCTTAGTGAAAATTTATGCAATTTGTTCTTGAGTCTTTATATATCTTAGTTCTACTTCCTTCTTTTGCACCAAATATCTAATGAAATGATACTTTAAATCAAAATCTTTGTCCAGCTATGATGGATTGAATTCTTGGCCAATTTTGTTGAAATAATGTAACTGCGAAGAGCATTCTTATTATTTTGTTATTGGATTAAATCCCCATTGTGGATTAATCATGTTATTATTATTATTGGATTAAATCCCCATTGAGGATTAATCATGTCATTATTAATATTATTTTTATTAGATTAATCCCCATTGAGGATTAATCAAGTCCGTAATTGTATAAGGACCAAATCCCCTTTTGCGGATTGGTCATCGGACAATTACAAAGTGTAGAATAAGAAGTCAGCCCCAACAGTTATAATGAAAGGGAAAGAATTAATTAAAGGTGGGTTTACCCACCCAGAGTGAGAGGTAGGCCCTACCAGATGGTGACTCTTCACACGTGCCAGATTGATATAAATAAGAGGCTAGCTCCTCACTTCTAACACACACTTCACTTGCTCATTCTCTTATGAGGCAAGCTGCAATTTCAAGTTGGTGAGAGTAGAAGAAGGGTGGTGCATCTCTTGAGGAGGACTTTTCTGTATTGGTTGAGTTATCTCTTGAACATTGTATAAGTTATTTATG
>JASDQU010736791.1:282310-293276 GCA_032191745.1 Picea mariana | reverse complement strand
TTGAAGACTTGAGAGTTGGTCATTGCGAGTGGCGAGACAAGCGGGAGAAGGTCAACATCGACTGACACATCGGGTCTCGGGGATTCGAGAGCTCAGTTGATCAATAGAGAACTCGCAAAGCGCGAATTTCCGATCCTCTGATAAGTAAGTAAAGAGGATCGTGAGACGAGAACTATGGGTGCAGATCTTCCGATTGGGAGACGGAAAAACCTGGAAGTTCTTCGGGCCGTGGAATAGAGAAGGTCCTAGAGGAGGCGAACGTGTTGCAAGGAGTGCGGTTGCTACGTCAAATAGATAAATCAATTCCAATGTAAGATTGTTTAAAATGTTTCAAACATATTTCCAATATCTTTTATAATCTATGGTATGTGGTATTTTCTAATCTATGGTATGTGGTAGTAAAAACTTTTGAAATGGTAAAAGCTAGTGAAATAGTGATAACCTCAAAATCTTTTAGATTTATCCTCCTTTGGCAAAGAGGAGAATTCATGCAAACACTTGTTCTCTTTTGGCAAAGAGGAGCATTCATGCAAACACTTGTTTTCTCATTAGGGCATAATTAACTTATTTTTATTTTAGTTTTGTTTAGATATTAATGTCTTCCAATAAAATGCTTTGTTGCAATGTGAAATCTTCTCAGTTATTAAAAAGTTATTTTTGTTGAGAATAGTGTAAGACCATGGTACTTCTAAGGCCTTAGTTATTCATGTTTACTAAGTAGTTTCTTAGAATAATTTATGACATCAAATGCAATGGAGTGGATTTGCATAGTCTCTACAATAAAAGTAATCTTGTCAAATCTCTTATAAAATGCAATGATTTTTTCTATGGATTACAAATTATGATTATGACAACCATATTTTAAAATTATGGTTACAACACATTAAAATTATGATTACATCATAGTGAAATGTCATTAATAAACTAAAAATCTCAATCTATTGTGTTCCATAAAAGAAATGTACAGTGAAATTTGGATTAAATCATTATGACAACCATCCTTTAAAATTATGATTACATCACACTAAAATGTAATAACACTCTTATTGAACATCATTTTTTTGTTATTTTATTTATGAATTTGTATCTAAATAGATTACATATTTTTAAATCAATATGAAATTTTGTTGTGTTGTTTTATTTATGATTTTTTAAGACACCATATTGTATTGTTTTAATCAATATAAAATTTTAAATATATCTGATTACAAAATAAAAATGTGACAAAGAGAAAAATGTATTATGCAAATAAATAAAAGATCGAACTAAAAGGATAAGACCTCATTTAATAGTTGTAGAATTTCAATGTAAGTAACAAGTTGACTAATCCAAATATGTCCACTAGGAAGGAAGGAAGGACAAATAAAACATAAAATCCTTTATCAATGCTTCCTACATTAATTTAATATTGATACATTTGACATATTAAGCTATATGTCCCATGCATTTACCTCTCATTCCACCGGTGTACAAAATACAAAGAAGGCTTTGGGAGCTTTCTACTTTGTATTATGGCTTAAGGAACAAAAATCACGAAAGAAAGATTTGGGAGCTTTATGCCTTGTATTGTAACCTAGGCACAAAAACCAGCGATGTCCGAAAGATCGCTCAGGAATTCGATCATCTTCCTTCAAAAAATATTGATCCTGTTACTTCCAATGAAACACAAAGATGTCAAAGACTTCCAAATTCTAGGTTACAATGTCAAATCATGGGAAGTATGCCAGAAAACATTTTGAGGGTTATTGAGCGTCTAGAAATTACAATATTGTTGTTTTTAAGGTGAATCATCGTTTTCATAGATATTCTGAGTGCTAGATATATGATTCACAAAAGAAGTCGTTAAAGACTTGACATAGAAATTGCAAATTAGTCAGAAGACAATTTATCATTAAAGAGCAGTGGGATAACAACTTCAAGCATAGAACTATGTATCTGGATGGATGTAGTTTCAAACGATATTTGTCTCATATTGCATTCAGACACAAATTCGTGTTTAAAACATCTCCAGAAACTGCTTATCACAAATTAGGTACTTCACAAAATGATCTTGTTGAACACTATGGAAAAGAAGGATCTAAATAATAATTGAAGAGAAACTTTACTTCACAATGCCAAATTTTTTCCTCGTTGCATGACATATTACTCTATTCATTAATAAATTTAAACTCGAAATCGCTTACAAAATACATTTGCTATCTCACTGCAACTAATTTTATGACGTTATTTACAATTGTGTGCAATCGTCTCACAGAAGGACAATATTTTGTCAAAAAATTGTAAGATTTGATGAAATTATGAAGATTTTTAGATATTTTATAGGAAAAGTTGGAAATAAATTTATTTTGTACAAATGGTTTATATTCACCCTAATTTCGATTAGATGATGAACTGAAGCATGATTGGTTTACATAGTAGATGCTTTTACAACCTGATATAAGGCCAAAACAACAACTTACCATGACTAAACCCTAAATTATTTTCCCTTGGGAAAGTAACAAAAAATTCCCCTCTTGCAGGAGCCCGATGAGAAGAATCAAAAGGCATGTAAGGCAATTCTTCACATCCTTTTATAAAATGAAAAAATCATTGCTTATCATCACATCACTCATTTGCAAAAAACATAAACCCTGAATTGTCTACTAATTTGCAAACACAAACCCTCGCAATAAAATCACTAGAACATTATAGTAATGAAAACCACCAAACCATCATGGTAGAGGTGCCCGTACTTTGAAAATAAATTCAAGGTTCCAGATTTTTTCCCATTTTTTTTTCTTCAAGACAATGAGATATAAAATCATTGGAATTTATCTAAACATCAATTGTCGAAAGACAGGTATGGCATGCCACCCATAGCCTTTGTTTTTTTTTGCACCATGGCCTTCCATCGTCTCCTTCATCGACCTTAACAAGACCCACTGAGTTCTCCACTTTGACGTCGTTGTGGGCCTTATTGAAGGAATATTCATTTATACTCACCTGAGTGAACTGCAGAGAATTCCATAAGAAAGGAAGAATAATTTAAAAAGATTGTAGGTAGAAAAAAAACCTACAAAAGAAATATGTTCCTACTAAACATTTATGAAACACAAGAAATAAAATACAAAACCCTTAAAATGATGTTAGTATCCTTCTAGAGGCTTTCTCTAGCAATTTAGCCTTGCCAGTGAAAACTCATCGAATACTTGGAAAGAGTTGAGAGCAGAGCTTTTGTCATCTCCGTGCAATGTCTGCGAAGGAGCGTATTCCTACGGAGGAGTATAGTCCCCACGAAACCCTTTTGGATGATACCTTAGTCCCTCCACTGCTACGCATGGTCCGCTTGCATTCACATTTTGATCCATGAAGAAGAAGCTGATGAACCCATCAAAGGTTTTTCCAACCTGGATCTCTCCGACAACGTTCTCAATGGTTAATGCTTGTCCGAAGAAACCAAGAAAACCTCAAAAATTTGATATTAATCACACACTATTGTTAACATCTACTCAACAATGAAAAGAGGAATGATAAGGACGATGTTGCAAAGGCGGTGCAACAGAGCAATGGAGGAAGTTAAGAAGTATTTGTAGAAATTGACAGGTGGTTGGAATTACAATGATAGAAGTCAAACAAACGCAGTGGACATACATACGTGGTAGTTGTTGATTTGTTGAGGACATATATGCATGGAATTTGTTGATTTGTTGCTGACAGACGACGAAAGGATACGAGGAAAATCTCCTTAAAAGAACGCCTTTGGATTAATTTTTTTTTTTTTTTTTATGCCGACGGAATCGGCAACTGGGCCGGTCTCGTACTCGCGTGACATGGGGTCGATTCCGACCGCTACCACTATAACCTCCAGGTGCCATACGTCTGCCCCTTCCGTAGGCACGGGTAAGTCGGGGGGATTTGAACTTGGAACCTCATCGTACATAACACGCTATATCACGGCACTTGCCAATTGAGATGCCCCCCGGGGGCTACGCCTTTGGATTAATTACTAGAGCGATGAGAACTCAATTCTTGTTGCATCATCTGAATTTCTTAATTCATCTTTTAACTTTATAAGTTCGTTGGAGTTAGTACTAATCTGATATACATGTGGAAATTGTTTTTCCTTGCCTTGTATGGATAGTGAAAGAACTATTTGGCATATTAATTTTAAGGGAAATGTTTAAATAAAGATAAATGCACAAATTTGTGGCCTCCTAGGATTATAGTGTTATTGGCAAGAATTTTTGAGAATTGTAACTACATAATTATTTTTTTGGACAAATCGAAATGCTGTACATAATAATATTTGGATATGAATTTTTTTGGTAAAAATTCTAGAAAATAAAGTGCATTTTGCATCAATGGGAGTATATTATGATTATTATAATGATGATTAATGTTTTTAAGATTAATTGATCTATCAAACCTTAAGAGTGTAAGAGATTACTCTAGTTCCTTTAAAATATATAATTTTATGCCAAAAAAATATTGAGAGAAACTTTCCAAAATCATTATAGTTGGATGGCTTAGAAGGTTAGGAAGGCCTATATTTTGGCAAATATTTTTAAATTGGGATCTAATTTCGGTATAGATCAAGCACTATACGAGGAAGTATTCTTCATATTTAACCCTCTTAATGTTACAAAGATGTCAAATTCTTTCATCCCAGGGTGTTTTGGGAATTCTCCAACACCTAGTTTCACTATGTAGCTAGTGAGAGTTTCTTCTTATTTTAACAATGTTGATCTCAATGTTATTGAGATTCTTAATCATTGAATTTGGTACCATTGGTGCTACAATGCTATTAGTGTATCGCTTGGTTATTAAATCTCGATAAGATTTTATCACTATGGTTGACCATAGATGATTATGGTTTAACATGTTGACCATGGTTGACATGGATGGCCATGTTCACTATGGTTGACAATGTTTAGTTTGGTTGACCTCGGTTAAGGATATTTGACCATGTTGACTATGGTTGACCATGTTTGACCATAGTTGACCATGTTTCACTACGATTGACTATGTTTGACTATAGTTGACCATGGTTGAACATGTTGACTATGGTTGATAATGGTTGACCATGGTTGACTATCTTTACTACATGATTATGGTTGACCATGTTAACTATGTATCACCATGTAGACTATGCTTGACCATGTTGACTAGATTATGGTTGACCATGTAGTGAACATGGTTAATCACAGTATACCATGATTGACCTTGTTGACTACGTGACTATGGTTGACCATGTTGACTATGTATATCCATGTAGATTGTGCTTGACCTGGATTATAGATGACCATGTTTGATCATGTTTGATTAACCTTTGTTTACCAAGGTCAACCATAGTCACCAACATAGTTGACCATGGTCAACCATAGTCAATCATCGTCCCCCTCGTCAACCATAATAGAGCATGGTAATACATGGAATTAATATATTAATATATTTTAATTCATATATATCATAGAATATATTTAAAAAGTTAAATACTCTTTAACATTATAAATATATTTTGAGTTTATAAATAGTTTGGATTTATATTTTTTATATTTATATTTTAATTCACAAATTTATTAATACTCCTATGGATTCTCAACTAGCATAACCATGTTTAAGTAAAAGTGGTTGATATACCCCGATCAACATTATTAGTTTTAAAACCATATTTAAGTAAAAGTGGTTGATATACCCTGATCAACATCATTAGTTTTAAAAAGTGGAAAATGACACCAATCAAGTATATCAACCACTTTTGCTTAAATGTAATTGTATTAATATATATTTTATTAAAAAAATTTTGACTCTTAAAAATAAATTAAATATAAACTGTATCTAAATGCAACTAAAAGAAGTACCATAATTTACAACGACTTATTTAGAAACCGTTTGGGGTAAGCATGATTATTAGTGTATATCAGTGATTAGTTCATTTTCCCGAGTGCATGTTGGTTTCTCCCAATCTCATCAAGGGTGGGACACTATAAACCAAATTGTAAAAGAAGGACGTAAACTATAAAACCATTCACTATATATTTAGAATGGAAAATATTGCTTCTATTTATTATAAACATTTTATTATTTTATTTTATTTTTGATATTTTAGGATGGTTTTATTAGAAATTTGATTAAAAATTATTAAAACTTTAGATTTGAATTGTTGAATCTATATAATTTGAATATCAAAAAGTTGATCATGTTTGATTCACTTGGTTTACCAAGATTAATTATAGTCATCAACATGGTCAACCATAGCTAATCATGTCCCCCCATGATCAACCATAATAGACCATAATAATACATGGAATTAATATATTAATATATTTATCATATATATTGATATATTTTGATTCATATATATCATAGAATATATTTATAATGTTAAATATTCTTTAACATTATAAATATATTTTAAGTTTATAAATAGTTTAGATTTAGATTTATATTTTAAATCACAAATCTATTAATCCTCTCATAGGTTGTCAACTAGCAAAACCATATTTAAGTAAAAGTAGCTAATTTTCTAGAATGCATGATGGTTTCGCCCAATCTCTTCAAGGGTGGGACACGGGACACTATAAACCAAATGGTAAAAGAAGAGAGGACGTGAACTATAAACCTATTCACTATATACTTAGAATGACAAATATTGCTTCTATTTATTAAAAACATTTTATTATTTTATTTTATTTTATTTTTAACATTTTAAAATGGTTTTGTTAGAAATTTGATTAAAAATTATTAAAACATTAGATTTGAGTTGTTGAATGTATATAATTTGAATGATAAAAAATTCATGCAAAGGTTCTAATTAATTCTTTAAAATTAATTAAAATAGAAAAAAAAACTTCTAATTAATGCAAGGTGATGCTGCCATTTGGTGGAAATCGCTTGATTATAAGGAGATGATGACACTCTCCAATGGAGAATTTGAAAAGAAATTGTTAGAAAAGTGGTCTCATGGAAAAAATAAGGACACAGAGAGAACCAAGAGTTTATTTTCATGTGAGAAATCTATATTATAGGTTCATGGTTGTATTCATAAAGAAAATATCATTGTTTCTATTAACCCTAGTTGCATGCATAATTTTATCAATGTTCAGTTGGTTAACAGATTGCAAGTTCCAGTAAAGACTATTCAAAGCACACAGGTTGAGGGTGAAAATGTTCAATTTTTTAAAGATTTGAAGATTACCATGGATAAATATGTGTTGCATTCATAGTTTTATGCTATGGATATGGATGAAGTGGATATTGTTTTGGGATATCCTTAGATAGAATTAGTGGGTACCATTAATATTAATGTGAAAAAGAAGTTTTGAAGTTGTGGTACAAGAAAAAGAAAATCACATTGCAAGATGTGTCTCTCAGTAAGAATTATGGGCCCATGGAAGCTAGAAAATAAGTTATTACCGTGTCTGAAGTCGAATTAGAAGCAGAGTCTACAGAAGGAGATGACACAAAACTACAAAAATGACATAATCAGGAAGCTAAGGAGGTCATTGACTCAAACGCACAAAGTGTTGCAAATTTGAAGAAAAAAAAACAAATTTCTACAGTTGTTGTATATCACCATCCACATCATATAAAGACACAAAAGTCATCAAGGCAAGGGCGTGTGCATTAACACATTTATGCACCAGCATGGCACCAGGCAGGAAACCGATCAAGAGGTGCATGGAGGACTACCGACACTATGGGAAGAGCTCAATCTATAGAAACAATCCCATGGCAACCCCGACATGATGCAGAGCAAGATCAAGGTCGCAAGGTAGCAGATAGACATCATGTTCGACTTCCATTGGGATGGATGGATGGTCGTAATCGGTACCATTTGGCTACATTTCTTAGCCAGTCATATTGTATGGTTTCTTCTTATGTTTCGAGGATGAAACATGTGAAGGGGGATGGAATGTAGTATACCTAGGGAGGTAATATGGGGTACCTAGGGAGGTACCCAATGTGAATGTAGTTATGTGTTATTAGTGGAAGTCATTTAATATATGAGAATGTGATCATTCAATGTAAAGTGGACTGGGTCCACTATATTAATAAAGGACCACTATGGTAGTTGGATGTAATAAATGTGAGAAGGCCCTCTAGAAGGTTCCTATGAGATAGGGAGAGTTATATAAAGAAGTGTAAGCAATGTAATGAAAAATAGTGAAAAATATTAGCATTGTAACAAGCAAGTGTTGCTTGAGGAGTGCATTCCTTCCTTAAGGAATAATATATGGTGTTAGCCTACCTCAAGGGTTTCCTCTATATTCTTTTGTTCATGCTATGGTGAATGGTTTATGGTTTATTCTTACTCTTATTGAAGTGTATTTGCAGATGGTATAGGCACTTAACACATGTATTGCATTGTGACGTCACAATATGAAAAACATATGTCACAATTTGTCGATCATAGTAACATTGCAATCTACCAAACATAGTAACATCAAAATATGACAAACATATACAAATGTCACAATTGGATGAACATAGCCCTGTCATCACCATATGATGAACAGAGCCCTATCATCACAATGTGACAAACAATGTGACAAACATTTCCCTGTCGTCACAATTTGATGAACATATCCTCGTGTTGCATTGTTGTGCATGCCCACAAACATTGTTCTAAGTCTGATATAAAGGACTTCTAAATGGGCAAAACATATTTATTAATGTTTTAATGTGTTTCAATGTGATGTCACAATCTGAGGAATATATGTCGCAATATGTCGAACACAATAATGTTGCAATCTACCAAACAGAGTAACATTGCAATGCGATGAACATATCCTCATGTTGACATGTATTGCATTGTGACGTCACAATATGAAAAAAATATGTCACAATCTGTCGATCATAATAACGTTGTAATCTACCAAGCATAGTAACGTCAAAATGTGAAAAACATACACAAATGTCATAATTGGACGAACATAGCCCTATCATCGCCATATGATGAACAGAGCCCTATCGTCGCAATCTAACGGACAATGTGATGAACATTTCCCTATCGTCACAATTTGATGAACATATCCTCATGTTGCAATGTGGCGCACATATCCTCACGTCGCATTGTGACAAACATTTCCAAACGTCGCAATGTGACGAACACTATGCATTGTTACAATTTGATGTACACAACCCAATGTGGCAATTTGAGAAACATAGACCAACATTGTAAAGAGATGAACATTTCCTGACATCATAATGTGACGAATATAACCCATTGTAAGACTCTGACAAACCTATTCCAACGCCATAATATGACAAACAAAAACCCTTTGCTATTATTTGATGATCATTACCTTACACTATCATGTGACTAATGAAAGTTGATGCCACAATGTGATCAACAAAAAATGATGTTGCAATGTGAAGAACAAAACATGATCAACATTGCAATGCAGCAGTGCCATATTAATGTTTGGTTAAGCATAATAAACATGGCCTATCATAATCACATCCACATGGTCAACGAAGGTCAGCTGTGGACATGGTCAACCTTAATAAACCCCAGTCAACCATGATGTATTATTAATGTATTACTATTTAAATTTTGTATTAATAATGTATTACTACCTTAATAATATTTTTATTAAGGTATTAATACTTTAATAATTTATTTATTAATGTATTATTACTTAAATAATGTATTATTAATGTATTAATAATTATGTTACATTATACATTAATGTAATAATGTATTATTAATCTACTAATACTTTAATAATGTACTACTAACATCATTAACATCAATGTATTACTATTTATTAATGTTTTAATGTGTTCATACCTTAGTAATGTATTTATTATTGCATTTAATGTATTAAATGCATGAAATGCATTTTTTAGGATTATTACGCCCAACAATGTATTTAAAATGTATTGATAATTTGAAAATGTATTAATTAATATTGTATAGATGTATTAATTATTAATACATTAGATTATACATTAATGTAAATTTGTACTTTAATTTATACATTACATTAATTTTCATAATGTATTTATTAATATATTAATAATTTTATATGTCACATTATACATTATGTATTAATTGTTTGATAATATATTACTAGCATGGTTAAGATCAATGATGATGATGATGATGACGATTAACGTCCACTAACACTGAATTGGTCTATCGGACCTTAAGAGGGTAAGTGATTACTTGTGATTCTTTAGAATTTTGTTTCTGTGCTCGAAAAGCATTAAGAGAAGCTTTCCAAGATCACCATACTTTTGTTGAGTTAAGGGGTTAGCAAGGTTGGTAGTGTGATAAATATTTTGAAAATGAGATCTAATATGGGTATAGGCTAGAAAATCTAAGAGAAAGTGATTTTCATATTCAACATTCTTAGTACCACAAAGGTGACACACTCTTTTATCCCATGGCGTTTTAGGAATTGACCAACACCCAGTTTCACTATGGAGCTCGTGAGAACTTGTTCTTATCTTAGAAATGATTATTTTTTTTTTACACTTGGTAAAACAGATAGATAATATTGATCTTCTAGATTAGGGTTGATTACATCTTTATAATACCTTAATTTTCTTTTTTCTTCTAACTCTTTATCACGCCACATTTTCTCCTTAAATTTTGATTTGGCGTTTTTTTTTAATAGTATCTTTATTATGCAAAATGGTTTATTCCATGATTCCCCAATAGTTAAGCCAAGACCGGGTGTCTTTATGCCATCCTCGCTTGAGTCGATGGTGGTTATGACTTGATTTTGAAGAGATTTTAGGTAGCCTCTTGTCTTCCATGTTGTTTAACTTGTTCTTATACATTAGGTATCTAGTCATTTCCATGCTCTCAATGGGGGAGAGGCTTGTTTCTAAGAGAAGGATGGGATAGGGCATATTTCCTTTAATTTTGAGATTATAGGTTATAAAATTCTTTTGTATTTTCTCTATCTTTCTCCAGGATTCACAAGAGATACTACAACCCCAGACTTCACATCCATAAAGAATAATAGGTGTA
>JASDQU010736791.1:241908-263280 GCA_032191745.1 Picea mariana | reverse complement strand
CTACAGGTACACATGCAAACTGTGGTGTATGGTTGATTGACTCAGGTGCGTCATATCATATGACTCCTCACATGGAGTGGTTCTGTGAATATGAAAAATACGATGGTGGTGATGTATTCCTAGGAGATGACTCGACAAAAAAAATCATGGGACATAGAAGGGTTAAGTTGTTGCTAAAATATGGAAGGATTAGAACTCTCCTTGGGGTTCTACGCATTCCAAAACTAGCCAGGAGCCTAATATATGTAAGCAAGTTGGATAATGCAGGTGTGTATATTTTGTTGGCAAAGGGAACTTGCAAGATGGTACGAGGAGCAATGGAGTTGATTAGGGGAGCTCAATGTGGAACTATGTGCAAGTTGTTGGGAAGCACTTATCCTAGTGGGTGTAGCAGTTTTGTTTTCCCTAAGTAGAGAAATAATGAAGATAAGAACAATATTGTCCCTGGAAAGAAGACCATGTTGTGGAAACAAAGACTGGGGCATATTTGAGAAAAGGGCCTTCAAACACTACACGGTAAAAGTATGGTTGAAGGTATGTCTAATTTCGCTCTGGATTTTTATTTCTGTGAACATTTCATATATGGTAAACATAATCGAGTAAGATTCCCATATGGTGCTACAAGAGCAAAGGGGGTCATAGAGTTGATACACAGTGATGTGTTTGGACCTGTGCCTATTCCATCACTAGGTAAAACTGTGTATTATGTTTCATTCATAGATGATTTCTCAAGGAACACGTGGATTTATTTTCTTAGAAATAAATATGAGGTATTTGATAAATTTAAAGAGTTCAAGGCTCTGGTAGAAAATCAGATAGAGAAGAAAATAAAGGTATTGAGGACATATAATGGTGGAGAATTCTGTAGAAATGAATTCGAAGAATTCTATAAGAAGTGTGGTATAGCAAGGCAGAAGACTACTCCATACACACCTCAACAGAATGGAGTTACAAAAAGGATGAACATGACACTGATGGAAAAATCAAGGAGCATGCTTAGTAGTGCCGAGTTAGGACAAGAATTTTGGGTAGAGGCAATGGGTACAACATGTTACCTAGTCAATCGACCACCCTCATCAATGTTGGATGATAAAAATCCACACGAGGTATGGATTGGTAAGAATCCCTCTATTAAACATCTCAGAGTGTTTGGTTGTGATGCGTATGTACATGTTCCAAAGGAAAATAGGAGTAAAATGGATAATAAAGATGAAAAGTGTATCTTTATTGGTCATAAAGATGGTGTGAAAGGTTATAATCTTTGCAACCCATAAACTAAGAAGATTGATTATAATGGGGATGTTGCTTTTAGAGAGGTGAAAAATGTTCCCAAACAAGAATTCCTACCAAGGAAAGAAGAACCTGAGAAAATAGAGTTTGAGTTGGATGATGCAAAATTTGAATCAACTGAAGAAGATGAAGCAGAAGAAGAAGAAACTCATACCCCGGTATTGAGGAGATCAATGAGGGAAAGAAGGAAACTAGAAAGGTATAGTCCACCTGATTTTTGTTCTAATTTTTCTTTATCTATTACTGATGATGATCCCAAAACTGTCAGGGAAGCAATGAATTCATAAGATAGTAAACTCTCGAAGAAGGCCATGGTTGAAGAAATGGATTCCTTGGATAAGAATGAGGCATGGGATCTATTTGAGTTGCCAACTTGAAGAAAATCTATTGGTAGCAAATGGTTGTTTAAGAAGAATTTTAATGTAGAAGAAAAAATGGAGAAATACAAAGCTCGGTTAGTAGCAAAAGGTGATTCCCAGGTAGAGGGAATTGACTTTGGTTCGATTTTTTCTCCTGTTGCCAAGTTAACTTCTACTAGATTTATTTTATCTATTGTTGTTTCTTTTGATATTGAAGTGGAACATATGGATGTGAAGAAAACATTCCTACATGGGGATTTGGAAGAAGAAATCTACATGAAGCAATCATCTAGGATGTGGTACCAAAAGTTTGATACATACATCCTTGGATTGCGATTTGTGAGAAGCAAAGTTGATCACTGTGTATATTCCAAGCAGGTCAATAATCACTTCCTTTATGTAGTGTTGTATGTTGATGACATGTTGCTGGTAGGAAATAACATGGATGTTATCAAGGAGGTGAAATCGCAGTTATCCTCCAAATTTTACATGAAGGATCTTGGTGTTGCTAACTTCACTCTGGGAATGGAGATTAAATGAGATTATGCAAACATGAAACTATGGTTGAATCAGAGAAAATATGTTGAGGAGATATTGCAGAGGTTTGAAATGCATGGAAGTAAACCATTCAAGGTTCCTATTCCTATAGGTGTAAATTTATCTGCATATCAGTGTCCCAAGACACAACAAGAAGAAGAGGACATGTCCCATGTTTCATATGCTAGTGCAGTTGGCATTTTGATGTATGAAATGGTATGTACTAGACTAGAAACTGCACATGTAGTGGGAGTTTTGAGCATGTATATGTAAAAAACAAGGAAGGAGCATTGGACAACAGTAAAGAGGGTCTTTAGGTATTTTCGTGGCACTACCAGTTATGGATTGTGCTACCAAGGAAGAACGGGATTGGACAGAATGTTGGACATACATGGGTTTGTTTATGCAGAATGGGATGAAGATCTGAATCGCAGAAGATATACAATTTGGTATGTGTTTAAACTATTTGGAGGAGAAAAAGACAGGTTGTAGTGGCACTCTCAACTACATAAGTTGAATACATGGAAGCCACTCATGCAAGCAAGGAAGCAATATGGTTACAAAGATTGTGGTCAGGTATTGGGTTGGTACAACAAGCAATGAGATTATATTGTGACAGTTAAAGTGCAATATTCCTGGCAAAGAACCCTGCTTATCATTCAAAGACAAAGCATATTGATGTTGAATATCACTTTGTGAGAGACATGGTTGAAGAAAAGAAGGTGTTGTTGGAAAAGGTTGACACTTTGAAGAATGTTGTAGATTCATTGACAAAGTTTGTGAGCACATAGAAGTTCTCTTGGTGTAGAGTAGCAATGGGCATTGCTACCTTGGATTGTTGACTATGTAATCATGTGAACCCTTGTATGCAAAGAAAAAAACACGTGGGAGAATGTTGGGTATGTGTTGTATTCTTTACATGTGTCTGTGGGCGTGTCAAATTTTACAACAGTGTCTGACGATCCCAACTTCCTTCACCCTTTGTGTCATGTGCATCAGGTGCTTTCCTGGGGGTCCCAGAGGAACTAGGATCCCCCCCCCCTTGGTTACATGCAATGTTCATCTCTGAGAAGTAGGTCGGAGCCGTCAGGGTTCAGAGCAGTGCCCCAATTTTTGTTTTTGGGTGGTTTTTTCTATTTTAGCGAATTTTGCTATTTTTAGTTGTTTTCTAAATTAATCCTGCATTAAGGGATTAGGGTTTTGGTAGCTACAAAATACCTAAAATGTTGTGTATATTGTATTGTGAATGGTGAAATTAATACAATGAAGAGTTGAAAGGTGAGACACCAAGGAAAGTTGGTTTTCTCTCGATTAAGGGTTTCCAACGTAAATCTCTATGTACTGAGTGTACCAGCTATTGATTAATTTCTGTTTTTCTTAAGAATCTGTATGCATTGCTTTACTTCACAGGTTTAAAACTTACAAAAACACCTTACAAGAAAGAATCAACTTAAAAAGTAAGAGTCCAATAAAATGGAAAAAACACCTTACAAGAAAGAAAATCTTTCTCATAGTCTAGTAATGGGAGAAAAAGGAAGTTGTGTATTATAAAAAGGGACACCTTATTATGCCATAGCATTCAAAATAAAGAAGTGTTCAATTCGATATTTAGATTCCATGTTTTAAATTGTCTTCCTTATATCTCTCCAAACCTACCATTACTTTAGTTGGTAATATCTCATTGTGTAGTGGAAGGTTTAATACGCCATTGGATAACACAAAAAATAACCATGAATTTTATTTCCTTAATGGAGTAATCTAGGGAAATTTTAATGGATTTAGATTCATTCTAATGAATCAATGGGTAACACACTAAAATATTGTCACATGTATCATCCATCATTGCGAGCCTATCAATCAAGAGAATCAAGAGAACTATGTAGTTGAATATTTTCTGTAGAAAAATATATGTGCATACTCACACCATTTGAGCATGTAAAATATTATGTTGAGATACTGATTAATTCTAAATGAGTATAATATGAATTCTAAATCATGATCAAAACTCATTAATCATTATTTAGGTATATAGGAATTAACATAGCAAAACTATTGTCCAATAGTACACTTGTTGAACAGAAAACTATTGTCGAACAATACACTTTCACCATAGTATAGCCATTAGATAGCAATGAAGGATCCAAAACACCTATACAATAGGAATTAATGAAACTTCAAAATGTGTTCAAAGAACCTGTCTAATAGTACACCTATTACATTATACACTTGTCTATTGTAAAAAATACCAAAGTTGTGTTGATTTCATTGGGATGCCAATATTGAAAAAGGGCCCATTAGTATTCTTGAGATTCAACAATTCCTTGTTTCTCTTCAAAAGTGTATGTTAGATGTTATGGTCCATACATGGGATATCTCAAATATAGGAGGACCACAACTAAATTCATCCAAAATACGATTGGGGGGAGGGGTAGATTATTTTGGGTTGTTCACCAAATTCCTTATATGCCTAACAAATAATGTTTCCTTAATATTTTTTGCAAATGGGATTCATTTATGTAAATTTATTTTAGTGTTAGAGTTGGTTCAATATGAAAGTATCGTAGAGAATGGTTGGTTGACCCTTCTCCATCTAGAGTTTAGACTTTTTAGGAATTAAATGTAGAAGTGTTGGATGATCCATCTTGATTTAGATTCATATCAACATGTCAATCATGTAATTAATTATCTTATTTAACATGATGTAAAGTGGAAAGGAGAAGGATTGAATGGCCCTTGTCCATCCCATATGTATTAATTTCATGGTGTTCTTAATGTTAATTTTAGATTCAGTTGTTCCTACGGTTGCAATGGAATATAACTAGATTAATCTTTACTAGTGGAAGCTTAAGGAATGATTGGATGACCCTTCTCTTTGTCATATTATAGTTCAATTTTATCCATAATTCCAAAATATCCATATACTTAACTTCTTTATTGGTATATGGAGAAATGATCCACTGACACTTTTTTATTATCATATCCGTTGCAATACTTTCTAGCAATCCTAAAAGTTTATACCATGTCTTCTCCATATATATGTAACATTAAGAAGGGTTTGGAAACCCTTCTTCAACTACAAGTATGCAAAGAAGGATCAATCAATCCTTATCCATCTATAGTTTTCTTTAATTGATCCCAATGAACCTTAGTTTTAAAACTTTGTAGGCATTGAATGTAGAAGGGATTGTTGAATCTTCTTCATTTACATAAAAAAACCTCCGCTACAAGGTCTTTTCCTTGTAGTGAAAAGAAATTTCCTCCACTTGGGAATATCCCTTTTCTACGAAGTGAACTTTGTACTTCTCCAGTTTACCCTCTACATTGAACTTCTTCTTGAACACCCATTTTCTACCAAAAAAAATTCTTCTAGTAGGAAACTTGACCAAATCCAATGCTTCATTTTTGTCCAAGGATTTTATTTCTTCAACCATGTCATTCTTTCGAAGTTTACTTTCTTCTGAATCAATTGCTTCGTTAATAGTGCTAGGCTAATCATTAGTAGTAGATAAAATAAATACATAACAAGAATCGAGTGGAGTATACCTTTCTATTGGCCTCCTTTCCAATGTTGATATTCTCAAGACCAAGGTACGAGGTTCTTTCTCTTCTAGTTCATCTTCTTTTGTTGAGTAGTGTTCTTTATCCTCCAACTCAAACTTTGTTTTTGTGGTTCTTATTCTCTTGGTTGTTCATTCTATTTGAGAGCATTTTTAACCTCTCTAAAGATGGAATCTTGATTATAAATAGTGTTATTTGTTAGAAAGTTCCAAAGATTGTATCCTTTTACACCATCTTTATAATAAAATAAAGATACAATTTTCTGCTTATGCCAACTTGCTTCTTTTCTCCTTTGAAACATGCACAGAACATCACAACCAAAAACTTTGAAATGTTCGAGAGATGTTTTCTTACAAAACCATGCCTCATGTGGAGTTTTATTAACCAATGTTGTTGTAGATGATTATTTAAAGGTAACATGCAATATCCACTTTCGCTATCTAGAATACCTATGCTAACCATAGACCATTGAATGTACTCCTTGCATTTCCAATCAATATCCCATTCATTCTTTCTATAACTCCATTCTATTGAGTGGTGTATGGAGTCATCTTCTGCACTTCTATTCCACACTACTTAAAAAAATCCTCTAATTATTTTCACAAAACTCTCCACCATTGTCTATTTTCAATACCAATATCTTTTTGGTTTTCAATAATATCCTTAAACTTTTCAAATTTACCATGAGATTTATGCTAGAGAAAATATATCTATGTATTCTTTAATAAATCGCCTCTAAGCAAAACATGATATAGAGAAAATATATCTATGTATTCTTTAATAAATCACCTCTAAACAAAACATGGTATAGAGGTATAGAGATTTACCAAGTGATGTAACACGTATATGTACAAACTCATCACAATGTATCAATTACATAATCCCTTCTACTCTTTTAGAACCGATATAGAATTTCATCTAATTTTACTACCATAAACACAATGTTCATAGAAATCAAAGTCTAAGTCATAGTTAGAAATTCCTTCAACCATGCCTTTACTTTTTTTTTGAAAGGTTCCAATTACTTTTACAATGATCTTCTTACAAAACAACAAAAGTGAGCCCCACTAGAGATATTACTATTTAGAGAAAAGAAAGAGAATAAGCGTCGTTCTTTCACTAATTTACGCTTACGGAGGATCATTGATGAAAGTCCACTTACTATTGTTGTTATCAAGGTTTATATTATCTCTACAATTAATTAGTGATAATTAATCTTTATAAAATGAATATCTATTCTTGTAGTCTATCTATGCAGATAACAAAACAATATCTGATTCCTCCAAAGTCTAGAGATTACACTCTAGTTGGCCACGAGGCGATTAAAGATACATTGGAATTTTAAAGTGCGGTACTGCAACGTTGCATGTGAACGCTGAAAGAAGAGCCCAATGAGCGTGAAAAAAGTTATAAGCACGTACGCATTTTCCTTCTCGTGAACGGAGCTAAGTGCAGCCTACACTCCACGTTCCAAACTGCCATCGTTCTCCCACATGTCCAAGCATCATACACATGGAATTCGCCGCTAAAATGTACAAGCTTTATACATATGTCAGGTCTGCAAAGCATGCATGGGACACATGTTAACTATGTTTTTAAGAGTGAAAATAATTTTTGACTTTTTAAAATAATTGTTTTTAAGAGTGAAAATAATGAAAATTTTACAAATAAATTTAAATTGTTAAAAAATATCCCTTAAATATTACTAACTAACTGGTTATTTTAGATGACATAAATTTATTTACACATTTTTTTTTTATAACTCAAATTTTTTGAATGTATAACTTTGAATATTCTGAAGAGATTCGCAATGCATGAAAGCTAACCAATTGGGATTCTTGACATTTTAAAATAATTGTTTTTAAGAGTGAAAATAATAAGATTTAAAAAAAAAAATTATTGTGATAGTGATTAATAGTTATTTATTTATATTGTAATAATTTTTTGACTCTAGAATATGATATATTTTATTTATTTATTTGGTTAAGAGTTCATTTTTTTAGGTTAAAAATTACTAACAACATTTATCAATGAAAATAAGTCCAAAAATTAAAAGTCAATCTTATATATCACTGTTTTATATACCACTAATTAGTTATTTTAAATGATAAAAATTGAATTAAAATTTTTTTTTTTAACTAAATATTTTTGAATATTGAATGGATATTTAGGTTTTTCGGTGTAAATATTTACTATGTTTATAATGGGTATATTTAATATGTTTTTAGTACTTAATCAGTTTTGTATGGACAAGATTAAATATTATTGGAATATTTTTAGTCGTCCCAATAAATCAATGGTTGTGATTTCAACCATTAATTTTCTCACTATTATAAAGACCTAAAACTCTTACGACGTCGTATTACCACGTCCTTTATTTAATGCATAAATTCTGTGGTTATTTAATGCACGAGATTCAGTTATTTCCGCGTTCACTAGCCACGAGTGAATTATAACTGTGATAGTTATGAATAAGTCATCTGCAGATACAATCATTTATTATCAAATTCCGAGCAGCAAAATCTAACTAAAAAAGTTACAGACAAAAAATAGAACGTTTAAACTACTACGTTGGACATTGTCACGCGATTCTCAAATAGAACGACAAAACACTGGCCTTTGGATACAGTTGGCCTTTGAAAATTCTCTGTTATCTTTGTACAAAACTCCAAATAAAAATATCAAAGTTAGACTAATTGGCCGTAAACTCTGATTTCCCAGCGCCGCAGCCCAACCGACCACGTTATTATTTGTTTTTTAATAGCCCTGCAGATACATCAACAATAATTCAATTGAACCTGATATGACAGGGCCAATACAAAAGATTCTCAGCATTTCATCTAAAACCCGTTTGGAGATCTATTTAAGAGCCCCAGTGATCTCCTTCAAACTCCCGCTCCATTCCATCTGAAGCTCAGGCTCTCGCTCTCTTTCGTGCTTCTCTGTCTCCCATATTATTCGCTGCAGCCCCAAGTCTTTCAACATACATTGCCTCCCTCCCTACTGCATTCACCCAGGTATCTTCTTCCCCCGAAATTCAACATATTTGGTACGGTTTACAGGCTGTTTTCTTTAGATAGTTTTCAAGTTTGTATTGGGTTTCTTTAAATTCGAAGACTATTTCGTACGATAATGTCTTTGGTATGCATATAATTCAGTGGATCAGATGAAAATTTTTGAGTACGTGTATTGCAGAGTGATCGATAATGCCGCTGGATGAGATTCCTCGCGTGACAGATCAGAGGCCTCGATATGATTGCCTTCTCTTTGGTGAGATCTACAGCTTTTTTTTGCCTTTTTTCGTTTTCCCTTCTTCAGTAGTTATCGAACTACTGTTGTGTGTATTCCTTTCTAACTCCAATCTGTGGTTTTAGATCTGGATGACACATTATATCCATTAAGTTCCGGAATTGCTGAAGCATGCACCAACAACATCGAAGGTAATCTTGTAGCTCTGAAAAAATATGCACTTTAGTATCTTTTTTTTACAAATATTAATTTTAAGATTATAATCTAAACCCATGTCTGAAATGCTCCTTGGGAAGCTTGAGGTTGTGTGTTCTGTGTTCTGAGTTCCACAATATTTTAATTTCGCTGCCTTTTATGTGAACTCGAGACTTGCATCTCCAGGTTTGCAACTTGAAGGTTATCAGATCCGGGGTTAGATGGATCAGGGCTAGTTCTCATATTCAATACACCCAATGTACAGTGTAGATTTAACGCACCGTTACACTGTCACACACTAAAAGTTGGATCACCCCTTCCACTGCCTGGCTTGTAGATGCAATTAAAGTGTTTTCCTTTGCACCTAGAGAACTTGTGAGGTCTGGATTGTGCTTGAGGTCTGGTTGTTGTATGACAGATTATGTGAATCAAAAGCTCGGAGTTGAGAGGAGCAGAGTGCCAGACTTGTGCACATATTTGTATAAGACTTACGGGACAAGTATGGCTGGACTCAGGGTAAACATTCAATCCCTTTTGTTTGATGGAATTTGGCTGCGTATTTCAACTTTTAAGGTTAAAATGACTGATTTTTCGAATTGGGGACCTTCTATAGCGAGCTGCAATGATAGTTCTGTAACCTTGCAGCTGTTATAGGTCTAGCAAGTAGCTTAAGAATGTAATTATGAGCTTCTTCATCAGACCATGTTTCCTAAAATGAATTGGGAGAATGTGAGATATACAGTGTACTTTGATTTGCCCATGGGAATTTATGCACTGACCAGCAATCTTCCAAAAGACCATTTGCGAAACCAGAGACCAAACTCTGTTTCTTATCTGTGGTGTTTTAAACTTCAAGGATCTTTTTTCTTGGCCCACTGATGATGATTTCTGAATGCAACGTTAAGGTGTTCTAGACGTCTTCTTATTTAAAAATTGCTATGACAATTATGGACCTATGCTGAATCACATGGCTGCGAATTGCAATTGAATTGAGATCCTCTATGACTTGACTTTCATGGATTCATTGCTTATTTCTGACCATGTTGTTGGACCTGCAGGCAGTGGGCTATGAATTTGACTATGACGATTACCACAGGTAGTTAACAAATCTTATGCCCTCTGGTTTTTGAATTTAGAGTTATCTAATGTTTCTACTGGATCAAATGGATTAGCTTTTCAGTCTTTACTTTGTTCTGAGGACCATTGATTGCTTTTGGCCTGACACCCTATCCTGCTTCACTCACTTAAAACAAATATTTCTTGTACAGTTTTGTTCACGGAAGATTGCCATATGAGAATCTCAAACCAGACCCTGTGCTGAATAGCTTGTTATTAAGCATGCCTCAGCGGAAAATTGTAAGCTCATATGGATCCCTTCAAATCTTTATATAATTATAACACATGATGATGGAGCCTAAGCTTTTTGGAAATTCAGAAGCATGCATCTTAACCGTTTTTTATGTGAAACAGATTTTCACAAACGGTGACAAAATTCACGCTGCAAAGGTCCTTAACAAACTGGGGTTGGAAGGTTGCTTTGAAGGCATAATATGCTTTGAGACACTTAATCCTCCTTCAAGAATTACTGAAAACAATAATGACTGGGATATGCTTTCTGTTAACTCTACAATCCCAAAGACACCAGTTATTTGCAAGCCCTCAAAAGTGGCCATAGAGCAGGCTCTTCGCCTTGCAAATGCTGATCCACAAAAAACGGTATGAGACTAAAGCTTTGGTGGCCATCATGTCTTTTTAAATTGTGATGGATCATGTAAATATTACATCAGTCCTCAAACTCATCCCCTTTTTAACAATGAGGGGTTACAGAGAGAATATTGTATTCAGCAATAATCCAGTTCCAAAACATCATGGCAACCTTGCAATTCCACAGCACATGCTTTATTATTTCTGGTCTATGGCACTTCTCACAGAATCCATTTTTCTTTGCCTTATGTATATAATTTTCACAGCGCCTATTGCAACCGTTGAGTCTAAATCTGTTATGTCTTCCTGCAGATTTTCTTTGATGACAGCCTCCGGAATATAGCAGCAGGAAAGCGTGCAGGCCTGCATACTGTATTGGTAAGACCATGTGCTTGTAAATGGGATCTGATGGTTTTGTAAAACGGCGTAACTGGTTCAATCTTCTTTTAATTTTAATATCGGCTTCACTATCATCTTCAGGTGGGCACTTCGGTCCGAAGAGAGGGAGCAGATTTTTCCCTTGAAAGTATTCACAACATTAGAGAAGCTCTGCCTGAGATATGGGAAGAAGGAGATGCAAAGAGGTTCAAGAATGTTGTGAGCTCAAGAGCAGCAGATGCAGCTTTTGAAACTGTTGTCACTGCATAGGCCATGATCTCAATGGAGGATGATGACAATACCTTTAGAGTTATTGCCTCTAGCAAACTCCTTTGTCTGTAATCTTCTTGGAGCGTGTATCTGATCTGGAGGATCCCCTTCACTGGATGCCTTGTATATAGAGATCAAATGTTTCAATAATCTGTTTTTTAATAATCATCTGTTTTTTTATAATCTCTTTCTTTCCTTAATAGATAGATCAGATGCTATCTTATCTTAATTTATCATAATTTTTCATCTCAGGTTTTGATTCTTTTCATTGGAATCCAGATAAATGAAATGGTATTTTAATTTTTCATTTTATTCTACATTTTGACTCTTTTCATTGGAATCCAAAAACTTAAATTTACACAGAAGGCTTCCTTAGAGAGAAGGCTGGAGCTTTCAGATCAAGACTGTACTGGAATGATTAAAAACCTTTCCATGGTTGCAATCGTTTCACCACGATCTTCTTTTAAACCGCGGAAAATTTAATTTATATATTAATGTTTAGTAAACGATAAAACTGACCAAATCCGCGTTATAGCATTAATTTAATTTTATATATTAATGTTTAGTAAACGCTAAAACTGACCAAACCCAAAGCATTAATTAAATTATAATGGATGACATCCGGGAATTACATTGAAACAAGAAATCATGATAAACCAAGAAAATACCTACCAAAATTGGGATCATTAAAGGGATTATTGAACATACTCATATGGAGGCATACTTATAATATTTGTAAAAATAAAAAACAAAATAAACAAAATTGGTATTATTAAAGTTTCATTAAAAAACAAATTACTCCATGGAGGAATACTTATAATATTTGTAAAAATAAAAAGCAAAATATTTATATGGAGGAATATTTATAATATTTGTAAAAATAAAAATGATGATGATGATGATGATTAACATTCACTAAGAACAACTCATTAAGAGGTTAAGAGATTACTTGCGAATTTTTAGAATCTTGTTTTTGTGCTCGAAAAGCATTAAGAGAAGCTTTCCAAGATCACCATAGTTTTGTTGAGTTAAGAGGTTAGGAAGGTTGGTAGTGTGAGAAATATTTTGAAAATGAGATCTAATCTGAGTATAGGCTAGACAATCTTCAATCTTCTTAGTGTCACAAAGGTGACACACTCTTTCTTCCCATTGTGTTTTAGGAATTGACCAACACCCAATTTCACTGTGGAGCTCGTGAGAATTTGTTCTTATCTTAGCAATGCTTATTTTTTTCTTTACACTCGTCAAAACAAAAAGATAATTTTGATCTTCTAGATTAGGATTGATTACATCCTTATAATACCTTAATTTTCTTTTTTTCCTCTAACTCTTTATCACACCACATTTTCTCCTTAAATTTTGATTTGATGATATTTTTAATAGTATCTTTATTCTGCAAAAAGGTGTCTTCCATGATTCCCCAATAGTTTATCCAAGACTAGGCATCTTTATTCCATCCTCGCTTGAGTCGATGGTGGTTACGACTCGATTTTGAAGCAATTTTAGAAAGCCTCTTGTCTTCCATGTTATTTAACTTGTTCTTATACATTAGGTATCTAGTCATAGTCGTGCTCTCATTGGGGGAGAGGCTTGTTTCTAAGAGGAGGATGGGATAGGGCATATTTCCTTTAATTTTGAGATTATAGGTTATAAAATTCTTTTGTATTTTCTCTATCTTTCTCCAGGATTCACAAGAGATACTACAACCCCAGACTTCACATCCATAAAGAATAATAGGTGTAATGAGAGTATCAAAGAGGAGTTTCTTCTTATCCCAAATCCAAAGATAAACTGAATTACAATTGTTTTCAAGCCCATAATAAGCTTTCCATCCCCCAATAATCCTTTTCTCAATGTTATAATTCAAGTTGAGCTTGTGGTGAATATCAATTCCAAGATAGTTGTATGTAGTCACTTCCTCCAAGATGTTGTTGTCATATACGAAGGTGTCATAATTGATTTTATTGGATTTAATAATCATGACCTTAGTCTTATCAGTATTAACAGTCATACCCATATTGGAGAAAAAATCCTTGAGGATTCTTAGTTGGTTTTCAAGATCATGGGGACTCCTTGCCATAAGAACGATATCATGAGAATAAAGAAGAAGATTGATGACTATACCAGTGAGAGTAGGATTGATATGAGATCTTTTCATCGAAGTGACTTATAAAGAATTGTATTAAATGAGCATAAATTAAAGTGCACCATTAATGAAGGAAAAGCTCAATAATGAAGAGACATAAGCATCAAAATTGAACGCAAAATACTTGATAACGGAGTTCCTCCCTGGTGGACTACGTCTCCGGGTCTTGCGCTCAAATGGGTAGGCCTTTTTATTAACTGAGCAAAAGAATTCGGCAAAATACACAAGTATACCTCATTCTAGAATCAAGCTGTAGAAGCTTTGCTCTGATCAGAAAACAGACAACACCATTGAATTTGTGGCATCGAATTACCAAAAAATGACTGTCTCCACGCCTCAATCCAAATCTGGCACTCCTAAGCCCAAGAGAAATATTGACTTGGTTTCTGTGCCCTGCAACCTACAATTAATGCCAAGAAAATGTCTCGTAAACCATGCTCGACCGTACCATCACGCACCTCCCCCTGTGCACTGCAAATTCAATTTTTAAATAAAAATTCGGGTGTTGTAAACAACGAAGGTCATTTGGCCTAGTGGTTGGCAGAATTATTGTTAATGTGTATATAGTGGGGGAGGTCCCAGGGTCGAGCTCCCGGGCCTCCCCTTTTGGGTATTTGTTATAACATACATACATATTAATTTGGTGGTTCCGCCAACTTTTAATCGATGGTTTAGATTGACCGTTGGGCGCTATATCTGGCAGGGTTCCGCCAGATTTGGCGGACCCGTATTCCTTTTTTTTATTTTGAATTTCGGATCTCGGGCCCTCATTGGGCATTTTTCCATTTCCACATGGCATCCCATGACTGGGCCACGTGGTAGTCAACCATTGGGCCATGTCAACCACCTGTACAGTCACCTGCCATGTCAATGTACAATCTGCTACCTCAGCTGCCATATCAGGCCACCACATCACTGTATGGTTTGCCATGTGGATGTACGGACTGCCATGTGGCTGTATGGATTGCCACATGGTGCTTTTTCATTGGTCCATAGATGGACCCGAAAAATCCAAAAATAAGTGACATGTGGCAGCCTCTTGTGCTTCCACATCACCATGTTGATGTCATGCTAACATCAGCATGACACATGTCGCCTCTTGCGTGTGTCACATACATTGTACAGAAGTTGACATCATATGTATTGATGTTGACGTCAACAATACGGATGCTGACTCATCCCTTGCTCATTAGGTTAGGTTGACCAAACTTTGACCGCGAACATCTTTCAATTTGTAACTCTGTTTGACGAGTTATTTACACCACTAAAAAGCTTGTGACGCGCTCTTTACGATGATGCCACTTTCACTGAGTTTTGAGGACTTAAATTTTTTCCCTTTCTCTATCTGCTAAGGCCATTATGTGCTTCCTGAGTTGCTTCTGCGAGTTCTGAGCTATCCTTAGTCTTCTCTGGATCCTTTTTGGATCATGCCTTCCCACTAAGATCTTTTTGGACCACCAAAATATTTTATCAATCAACAGATAAGTGAGGGAAGAGTTCCCTCACCTTGTCCTTCTCAATCCACTTTGCCTTGCTTGGATGTGTGCCCTTTAAGCCTACTCGAAGATAATCAACATCACCCCTGCGTGAAGTCTTCGTCCTTTTGTCTAGGATGATATATTCCTTTAACTCATCCAAGTAATCAGGAGAAAACTCATCAATTGAAGGTATTGAAACTTCCTCATCTTGATCCATGATCATGGGAGGCTCAAAAAGTTTCAAGTTCTCTACATTTACAACTGAGTAGATATACATATAAGGTGGAATATCTAGATGAAAAGCATTGGTACCACTTTTCTCCAAAATAGTGAAGGGTCCATAACAAATGGGCTTGAGTTTCTTTCCTTCACCCCTCAATCTTTCCTTGTTGATGTGAAGCCATACCTGGTCTCCAACCTGGAATTGATGATCAACCTTGTGTTTGTCATGCTGAGCATTATATTGTGCTTGACTTTTCTCCAACTGTTCCCTGACTACTTGGTGTACCTACTGGATCCTTTGGATGAACTTGCAGGCTTTGTCTTCATTTCTTTCTTCATTTGAATCGACATCTCACATACATCAAGTCCAAAGGAACTTTAGGTAGGTACCCAAAACATGTCTCAAAAGGAGAACAATGAGTGGAGGAATGTAAGGCTCGGTTGTAAGCATGTTGTACATAGGGTATCTGTTCATCCCATACTTTGGGATGCTTGTTGCAGTAGCCTCGAAGCAAAAGTACCACTGTCTGGTTTACAACCTTTGTTTTTTCGTCGGTCTATGGATGGAAAGAAATGCTCCTCTTCAACTTGGTGTCCATCATTCTCCACAAGCTTGTCCAAAAATCCCCAAGGAATTGAGTATCTCGATTCGAGATAATGGATATGGGTAACCCAAAGTGAACCCAAACATACTGAAAGAAGAGATTAGCAGCCTACTCAACAGTGATCGAATTTTTACATGGCATTAAGATACGCATCTTGTTGAACCTATCCACTACAACATACAAATAGTCACGACCCCCTTTTGACATTGGTAAACCCCCTACAAAATCCATGGAGATACTTTCCCATGGATGGGATGGAACAGGTGGTGGTGAGTATATCCCCAATTTTCTATTAGTGGGCTTACAAGTAGAACACATCACACACCCCTTTACATATTTAGTTACAATTTCTTTCATTTGAGGCCAGTAACAAAACCTATGCAAATGAGCCATAGTTTTTCCTACCCCAAAATGCTCAGACACAAGAGAAGTGAGAGCTTCTTGTATTACATGGACTCATTCACTTAAAGGAATACATAACTTTCCAAGATGGTAGAGTAGTTTTCCCTGCAGACAATAGTTCTCTGCATGTGCACCATGGGTTAACTTCTCATATACTTCTTTAAAATATTCATCAATGGCATATTGTTCCACATAGCTATCATGAGATAAAGAAGTATTCTTCAAAATAATAGAAGCAACAATAGGAGGTCCATAAAGCATATCTACTACCTTGTTACTTGTACCCTTTTTGTACTTGATTACCAAATGAAATTGTTGTAAGAAACCCATCCATCTATAATGTTGCGATTGTTGCAGTTTGGTTTGTGCTTGGAGATACTGTAAGGGTTGGTGATCTATATGTATGATAAATTCCTTCCCTAACAAGTAGTGCTTCCATTTCTTTACGCTTTGAACTAATGCATACAACTCTTTATCATATGTAGGATAGTTAACAACAACTTGGTTAAAAGTTTTAGAGTGGTAACATATAGGCTTATTGTATTGCATCAATACTGCACCCATGGCATATCCGCTGGCATCTGTCTCGATCTGAAAGGGCTGTTGAAGATTCGGTAGTGCTAATACTGGTGCGGTACTAATATTTTCCTTCAAAGTGTCGAAAGATTTTTGTTGATTTCCTCCCGACTGAAAAGTGTTCTTCGCACTGGTTAAGGCATGCAAAGGAGCTTCTATAAACGAGAAGTTTGAAATGAACCTCCTCCAATACTGGACTGCACCTAAGAAGCTATGTATCTCGGTTACAGTTTTGGGCTCAGGCCAATTTACAATTACATCAATCTTGGAAGGATCAATTTTTAATTGTCCTCCTCCAACAATATGACGTAAGTACACAAGTGTAGTCTTACCAAATTCACATTTGGACAATTTTACATACAACTTTTCCCTTTGCAAAGTATCCAATACTTGCTTTGCATGCCTCACATGTTCATCCCAAGTCCTGCTAAAAATAAGAATGTCGTCTAAATATACAATCACAAAATCATCTAGAAAAGGACTGAATACATCAACCATCACACGCATGAAAGTTGTCGGAGCATTAAGCCCAAACGACATAACTAACCACTCAAACAATTCCTGTTTGGTTTTAAAGGAAGTCTTTCATGCATCCTGTTCTACAACCCTGATCTGATGGTATCCACTACGCAAATCCAACTTAGTGAAATAAACAACATTCTTTAACCGATCAAGTAAATCATCTATAAGAGGAAGAGGGTATCAATTTTTCACCGTGATTTTATTTAAGGCTCGATAATCGACACACATTTGCTATGTGCCATCTTTCTTTGGCACCATCACGATCGGAGAACCACAAGGAGATGAGCTTGGCCTGATGACCCCTTGATCCAATAAGCCTTGTATCTGCTTCTTGATCTATGTCATCTCTACACCTAACATCCTGTACATGCCCACATTAGGAAGAAGAGAATCCTGCTGAAGATGTATTTCATGTTGGATTTCCCTCTTAGGAGGTAATCCATCTGGTTCTTGGAAAATATCATCATATTTAGAAACAACATCAATTAATTCTTTCTTATGAGAAGGATCACATCCTTGGAAAGTCTCGTATGTTTTGACATCTTTCTCCCTTATGACCATGAGTACATATCTCTTATTAGTGTTTATGAGTCTCTTCATTTGACCTGCACGAACAAGTGTTGTGTTTACCCTCATGTTGTGAGCTCTAACAATATATTCCACTCCCCCCTTAGTAAGGTGGTATTTTTTCTCATGAAGAAAGAAGACTGCTTTTCTATTATAGAGATAAGGACTCCCCAATACTATGCCACATATATCAAGTGATACAACATCCAAATCCACTTCATCAATCAAATTTGAAGCAATAGCAAATCCGACCCTACATTGTTTGGTGACATTAAGTTTTTCTTTATCACATACCCAACCAAGAGGATAAGGCTTTGGATGTGGTTTCATTTCAAGACCCATCTTTTTTCAAATGCTTCAGATATCAAGTTTACTTGGGAACCCAGATCAAACAATGTATCTATCTTAGTGTGTTTAGATACAACTCTTATGTGAAATAATTCATTCCTCTTTCATTCATCATCATGAGATTCATTATTGGAATTTGAATTAGAATGAAGGGAATATTTACCTTGTACTCCAACCGCTGTGATCTTTCCTTCGTGTCTCTTGAATCAAAACCAAGTTCTTGTTTCACTGTAGCAATGGTTTTGCCTTCCCTTTTCCATCGAACTATTTATGTCTCTTCTCTGGATGTAGTTTTCAATAATGTTCATCATCGTGACCATTTTTCTTGCAATGAGTGCAAGATGGATTTCCTTCTTCTCTCTTTATCGTAGCGATCTTATTATTTTTTACACGTGTGATTCTTATTTTGTAATGCAGATTTATTTTAAATATAAATTTCTATATTGGTTGACTCTATATTCTTGTTTCATGTTTTTCCATATATTCTCATACATGTTATGATTTTTTTTTTAAGAAAAGAATTAAGCTATTTCAACCATTTATTGGGATATATATTATTTGAATTAGAATTATATTATACTCATTTAATATTCAACCATGTATAATCATTTTAATATGCCTTTTGGGTAAAACTCTCCCATTTATTCTTCATTTTAGGATTTTTTGGAAATTGGTTTATGGGTTTTGTAATCGAAAATATTGTTTGATACTATGTTGAGCTTATATTATTTTTGTACTTATTATGATTGACATTATAAGAAACTATCATGTTTAAATGGAAACATAATTTTTTTAACTAAAATTCCAAATTCTCATATATAATTTTTTTGCTATATCTCCATGAAAACTTTGTAAGCAAGAATGATGTTATAAAAGAAAATTTCACTTTTTTTAAACCAATAAGTTGTAAATCACAATTACGATTATTGATTAAAATAAACAAAGATCACATGCAAACCATAAGCTGAAAGGATTCTAAAAACTAAAGAAAAGTGCAAATTCTTCGATATTAAAATATCAAATAACTATGCAAATTTTCCTCATAAACAAATTATATTGAAAATAAAAATAAAACACTTGTTATATACCCAAAAACCAAGTCATTTCATATCAATTTTTTCATTTAATTTTCAGCATTTTTTATACTTATTTTCACTCATTTTTAAGTCTTAAAATAAAAATAAAACACTTGTTATATACCCAAAAACCAAGTCATTTCATATCAATTTTTTCATTTAATTTTCAGGATTTTTTATACTTAATTTCACTCATTTTTAAGTCTTAATTTCATATGAAAACACGTAAATAATAAAAAAAATATTCAAAGATTTCTTACTATAATTTTTTATAAAAGATTTCACATAAATTTTAAGTGAAGGAAATTTATTTTTTATATAAATAAAAGGAAATTTTCTTAAAAAATAATAAATTTATCATTATAATTAACAAAAATAAGTGTAACATCTTCATCTTCCTCCGTTAAAAGATCTAGATTTAACAACATACTCATCAATGAAAGCACTATATCTTATATTTTTTGGTGACTATCCCACCACCATAGACAAATAGTTCTCCACTTGTTCTAAAATGAGAATGAGTGCGTCCTTACGCTGCGCGTTGCGGTGAGTGTTTGGTCCATTTCCTAAATTCAAAAAGCTTTTCAGCATTGTCATTATTATCTATTCACAACAATATGTTCTCATATGTACACCATTGCCATTATTGCAAATTTGTAAAGGGTCCTTGCGTATTCCTTATATATTATGATATATCATGTGATATTTATAACTACTTTATATATATATAGAATAATTGAATTTAATTTGGATGGATGATTGGAAGGTATTATTGTTAATTTTTATATAAATTTTAAATTTTAAGGTATTATTGTTAATTTTTATATAGATTTTAAATTTCTACAAATATTATAATGGCTTTAAGTTTTGTTGTTGATTAGTCTTGTGTCCTGAAACTTGTGGAGTTTTTTCCAAACTATATTTCTTAACAAAAAACAATTTAACTAATTTTTTTGCAAAATTAATCTTTCAAAAATTGGAACAAAAATGTTGAATCGATTTTGATAAGTTCCTAAAATCACTAAAATTCCTTACATAGAATCACAAAAATTGATAGAATTCCTCACACATAATCACAAGATATTCCAATACATTTTTCATAGACATTTACTCCTTTGGTCATCAATTTCTTCCCCCCCCCCACATATATATATATATATATATATATATATATATATATATATATATTCCACTACTTTATCTGTCTTCTATTGTAGATGACAGTAAAGTGGTCAACATTTTAATTTCAAAATATTATGAAAGAGGAATCAAAAGAGGGAAAACATGGTTCATAATTCATAACACTGAGCATAAAAATGAGAACACCCGAATTATATAAACTTCTTAGATGATGTTAAAGCATGGGTGACAATAAATGAATGCGACTTAGTTAGTGAATTAAGAATAACAATTATGTAAACTAGATTTATATGATGTTAAAGAATTGGTTATGGTAAATAAATGTGACTTAGTTACTTAATTAATAATAACAATTATGTAAACAAGATTTGTTAAGAATTTTTATATGACTTTGATGGTAGATCCCTTTCGGCATGTGCAGTCGTTTTCAAAGTGATAGGTGAACTCAACATGAATACTTCAATGCAAATTGTTCAGAAGTTAAGGCAGAACCCGATCCTCCGGATTAGTGGGTACTCTTTGGCATTTTTTGATGGAGCATCTATTGTTGGGGGACAATCTGTGGCGCAGGGGGTATCATTAAACACTCCAACAATCAAGTTTATAGATGGTATTTTAATGGTGGATCTGGAACAAATACTAAAGTTGAGTTACTAGGAGCTTGGGCTACTCTTACTATCACAAAACTCTTGGACAT
Source organism: Picea mariana (assembly GCA_032191745.1). Taxonomy (NCBI): domain Eukaryota; kingdom Viridiplantae; phylum Streptophyta; class Pinopsida; order Pinales; family Pinaceae; genus Picea; species Picea mariana. The sequence goes on along the minus strand of JASDQU010736791.1, from coordinate 241,961 downwards.
CCAATATATTCAAGTCCCAAGGGATTCCAAAGTAATCATTGAATGGCTAAATC
>JASDQU010736791.1:196924-218622 GCA_032191745.1 Picea mariana | reverse complement strand
AACACTAAGCCAATTTTCCATCTTTGTGGACTCACTGACTCATAATAAGTCCCAATACTTAGCTATTTTTCCACTTCATCAGACTTTCAGACTTGCAGACTCACAGAAACACAATAAGTCCCAACACATAGCCATTTTTCTGTATTTTTGGACTCACAAACTCATAATAAGTCCCAACTCTTAGCCAATTTTCCACTTCTTCGGACTTTCAGACTCGCGGACTCACAGACTCACAAAAGCCTAAATACAATACTTAGATTATTTTCATATCCTAGCCTCCATGTACCTACCACCATGGAAGTACACGTCACCACGTTAGTTGACACATGGCCCTTCCCACATCATGCTAACATTAGAATCGAAAAAAATGATTTCACCTATTTTCCAAAAACTCTAAAAAGGCTTAAATTTGTCTGAAATAAAATTCCTTCTTGGGCTGTCATTAGAGCTCTATGACTAAGATTAATACAACCAATTCAAGCCATGTACATATACATTTGTACGCGGATTTGAAATTCGACTCTTTTCACTTTGAATTTTCCATTAATTAACTGCAGGAAATTGAGGCTTTTTCCCAATTTCAGTCCATTTTACCATGGTCGCTCTGCAACCATCAATTTATTCAATTTCAATCAGTTGGCCATGGTCTTATATAGACTTCAAATTTGACCCATTACAGGTCCAAATTTTCTCAGATAGAGATTAATGTCTAGAAAAACTCATCCTTGGACCAAATTTCCCAAATTCCTTAGGAATTTAACAACAAAAATTGGGGCATTGGCCCAATTTTACTCGACTGCTATTGATTTTACCATGGAAACACCGTAAACACTTTTTTCAAATAAAATGAAAACGAACTCTTCCTGACATCCTGTCAAATAGTTCGCTTGCAACCTTTGTAATTTCACTTTAGCGCTTTGCTAAAGGCCCATGCAGGCTCAATGTTGCAAGCTAGGCTATGATACCAATTTTTAACATACCTAGCCACCGTACTGGGTCACGCCACTTAAAAATATTTCAAGCTCTTTAATAGATTTGATACCATTTTGTAATGTACCCATTAATAGGGACTCAACAACATGGTCTGGTAACGTTTCTAGTCCCGAGTTGGAACACGCCCTGCGAAATTACAAATTCAGGTACCATTAAATTAAATAATCATCTTTGCATATGAACAAAGTTAAGAGGAAAATAGTAACAACATGTATGTAACAATGACAATTCATATAGTATTTAACAATAGAGATTCCATGACAAAAAACCCTTAATTGCACACACATTAATTGAATAAGCACATAAATGAAACTTATCTCAGGAAAATAATCACCAACTACATGGAGACCTTCCATGTTCCTCCCAGCCTTAGACTGCACTACTCATAAATCTCAGCAGCAGGTCACCCCTGAGGTGGTGCTAAACTCTACCAGGGAAAAGGGAATACTAAGCCAGTCCAAGGTCTGATAGTAGTAGAATTGCTCTGTCCAAGGTGCCAACTGATGCAACTAGCCTACAGTCTGTCATTCTCCACATGCCTGTCCCACCCTAGGAAGTGTGCCCCTTCTCTGCTCAATAGTTCCTTAGCTTCCCTACTTCCCTTCCGAGGCTTCAACAATAAGCCAGGCAGGAAGTCTCAGAGCCTCGTAGCTATTTCCCAACGCACCAGGGAACAACTACAAGTAGTTTATCACCTAGAGAACTACTCATGGGCCTGACAACCTACTTCTTTTGTAATACGGCTTGACGAAAGATTCTTCAATCCATATCTTGCGCTAACAGTACAAGTACATGTTCTTCATCACAATCCAGTACTGTAAGGTACAACTCACAACTGCCTCCATGAAGGAACAATCAATCCCAATGATCTATAATGCATAATGCATAATACCCCCTTCGCACTATATCCACACACACACACACACATATGCATGTGTATTTTAAGACACTCGACACTCCAAGGGAATCCATTGTCCCCACTTTCGAGACTTAGGACATATAATAATATTCATTATTTTAGATTTAAGAAATAATATTATCATATTCCATTAGGATTAAACCCCCTGGCTTAGCCCCTTCCTAGACTCTTAGCCCCCCCTTTTCCCTTTATAGGTGGAGTTTATCCCCCCATACACATTTGTGGATCGGTCTGCATGAAGTGGTGTGTTTTCATTAATAATATGAGTGTTTATATATTACAAAAATAGGCTCACCGACCTCTAGCATTTAGGCTCTCCAACCTAATGATCACATAATCCTTCTGGCCTATAACAACCTGGCTCACCAGCCTACAAAACATTTACATTATATGTACAACTCGGGTTTGGCCTAGGGGTATTACACATGGTATTATATTTCAATGAGGTTTAGGTTCCAAATTATGTGGAGGGGATAAGCTTGTATCATTTTCATAACTATGCAACCTTTAAACTTGGAAAATTAAAATTATAATATGTGCATGAAGTTGACTAAGAGGTGATAGGTTCGATGTTAGTGAGGTAAAATTGGGTAAAACAAAGGAATTTTTGAAAATTGTGTAAGTATCCAAGCCTGTTAGTTGAAAAAAATTGTGATGTTGAAGTTGTAATGAACCATGACATTGAGATGGTCCTCCCGAGTATTTATTAGGAAAATTTGGAGAGAAGGAACATTGATGCATTTGGTGTCAATTTATGAATTTAAATTGTCATTACAAACATTGATTTCACATCGAAAAATCATTCAAAAATACGTCGGCATTACTCATGGCAATGGTGTCGGTGTTTTGACATCTTGATGTTGGGGAAACATTGGTTAATCAATTTAATCTATATTATATTTTTATTGGCCCTAAAAATTGATTAAGCAACATTACCTCTATGTGGTATTAATTAGTGTGACACATAAAACCACATTCCTCCCCATTAGCAACATGCCTTTGGCAAATGGTTCAACTAATCAAGCTAACCCTTGGGGTTTATATGTTATGAACACTCTTTTCCTTTCTTAAGCATCCCGAGGAAACCCACCAGGCAATTCCCCTCATTTTGAAGATGATACCCAGGGTAAACAAGATTTTGAAGAAGCTCAAAGCTTTATCAAAATTAACTCGACACTATTATAAAAATATACTCATTAAAATCTTGACATATCACTAACAAAAAAATTAAACTTAGATGAAGAGGACAATGCTCCTTCTCTCTACTACTTAAATTAAATCTAATTGACATATATGAAACAACATTTCTATTTCTATTTCTATTTCTATTTCTATTGTATAATATTTTTGGAGATCGACAATACTTGTTTAATAAAAAACAATATGTTAATAACAAATATTTTTTTAATAATCAAGTTGGTTATATTATATGTTATTAACGTATTTTTTTTTTAACTAAACAAGCATCCTTGGTCTCCAAAAATACAATACAATAGAAACGTTGCTTCCCCAACATCACTACTATGTCTCGAAATGTTGTTTATGCTACGTTTTACTTTGAAAAAAAGAATCACACAAAGAATTAATTTGTCAAATTAAATTGCTTTCAAACACTGAAAATAATGTTTCTTTTAAAACCCCATTGTAGCTGTAGCTAATCCAACCAAACTCCCCCAATGTAGTTGTGCCTTAATCCAGCCAAACTCCTACTTTCAAGCCTTGAAATACTTATACAACTTGGTCCATGGCCCTACTTATATTCCCTACTTTTTTGAGGATATTATATATTGTTTAGGAGGATATAATGATTTCCATTGTTCTAATACCGTATTTTTTAGGAAAGACGAGAGGAGAGTAGTAACATGGACCAATTGATGTTTTTAAAACCATGGTGCACTTAAAAATATTAAACTTGAGAGAATTAATGTACATATCCACCAATTGTCATGAATATTGTTGGAAATGTGTATTTCAAAATTTAGTTCCAACCTAATTTATACTAGGTTGTAGAGAATGTCATCGCTGGGTTCATTGAACTATCCATGAGGGGTTAAGGACTATCCATAATGGCATCATGGGTTAAGGATTATGGTATAAGTTGTATTAAAATGGGTTATTAGGGTTAATGATTGTCTATAATGACATCATTGGTTAAGGATTATGGTATAAGTTGTATTAAAATGGGTTAAGAGAGGAGGGTTAAGAAATTTGAGGGATATGAGTATTATATACTATATATATTATAGAGAAAATTATACATTTATATTTTAATAATTTAATATATATTTAATTTTTGGGTTTTAACATTGAGATTTTTTTTTATTAAATTACTTATCTTGTTTGAATTAATATATCAAATCAAATTCATCTAAGATTAATATAAAATGTTGTTTATAGTAATAAAGATGTGGTTTATATAAAAAGTTATTTATAAGAAAATTATAGTGTATTTTTATATTATATATTTAAAGAGAAATTGTGGTGCAATTAAAAAATAATGAATATGATAAAATTCACATACTATTAAGAGATCATTAACCTCAATTTAAAAATTTTAAAGTATATTTGTATTATGACTAGTTAAAAAATAAAATCAACATTATTAATTTACTAAAATAAAATAAGAGTGAAATCTTATGAAATTGAAATTGGGTAATAAACAAATCCTAGAACATTGTGGCATGAAAGATTTTGTCATCATTGTGATACTAAGAGTGTGGAGGATGAAAAACACTTTCTCTTATAACATGTTGTATATTCTCACACTAAATCTCATTTTTCATAATTTTTGTAACAATACCAAACTATGTAACTTGTTAATTCATCAAAGCTAAGGAGATTTAGGAAAATTTCTCTCTAATATTTTCATTTATGAAAACAATGTTAAAGTAAATAAGTTAATTCCTTGTTTGTTTTCTTAAGTTCCGACAAACCAAATTTGGTCATAATGGACAATCATCATCATCATCATATTATAAGCTAAGAGAGGTCAATTAGGTTGGTGAAAGCAAGGGAATGTTATAATTCCCACCAAGGTTTAGTTCCCCAAAAAAGTGATTGACCCTTTACAACTAAGGGGGAGTGTAGTTGAGTTGTCATGGCTACCCAATCAAGTTAGATGGTTATATAGCTAGTAAATATAAACATTATACTACCTCTAATAAATATTTATAAACAAATTTCTCAAATTTTCAATATTATATTATATGTACAATATTATAATATATATGTTTTTGTATATAAACCAAATTAAGTCTCATTAAACATTAATCATCATCATCAACATATATACTTAATAATATGTATATTATTTAAAATAATACATATTAATATTATTAAAAAAAAAGCATTATTTTCAATTTTAGAAGTGAAATCATTATTTATGAATGTTTAAAAGAACCTTTTCTCTTTAGGTAAAACATTATGTGCACTTTTTTAAAATTTTAAGTGATAAAAGCAGTAGACATTCATGTTGCAATTTTAGAGAATAAAGAACAAAGGGCATGTTTTATAGGTAATGAAAAAACATCCGTTTGAATAGGAAAATTAATATGTTTTTGAAACCCATTTAATGATATTTATGTTAAAATTAATGTTAATGAAATATATTTATTTATATGTCTTAATCCTTTCTAATAAGGGGTGGTAAGAATTTGGTTACATGTATGGAACTAAGGTTAAATGTTATTATAAAGTATGTGATTCCATTGGAGGTAGCCACAATGATGATTATAAGGGATACTGAATTTCTTGTTGATACTATTTAGGCTGAAACTAATTTTTGGTCTTAGAGTAAGATCTAAAACTGATTTTGATTGGCTAAGAGATCTAGTCTTCCTTGGACATAAAGAAATAAGTTAATGCCCGAAGATTTAGACAATATTGAAAAGATTGAAAGTATATCTCCCTACAAAACACTAGCAAGTTCTTTCAAGTGGCATGGTTTTTCTTGAATAAAGGTGACGAGTCAACCCATATTCATAGAAGTATTCCTCCTTGTTATAATCTTAGAAGTTACAATTATCTTCTTTAACATTCATAAACAATTGCATGTAATATGATCACTGAAAGATAAACAATCACATAACACAAGATATATCATGGGAAACCCTCGCGGGGGAGAAAAGCCAACAACAAATTCTTCATTATAGATTTCTTCAACAAGTACAATGTCACGATATAGCTCTCCACAAATAGACAAAGACCAAGATACCAAAGACCAAGAAACCAAGACCTCCCGCACTACACCTCCTTTGCTATGATCCAAATACACAATAGAAGGTGATTTGTGTGTGTATACAAATGAGAGGAACTTGAACTCTATTTATACACATAACTTGACTCCCGAAAAGACACAACCCTAAGAGGGGTCGTTTTGAATTTTACAATAAGGATAACAATAAAATAATAATTTCTTTTGAGCCGGTTTATACAATAAGATTACAATAACCTTCTCAAGGTTTGACCAATACAAATACAAAATAATATCTTCCTTAGTCACATCAAAATATCAACACTCCCCCTTAACTAAGAAGGTATTCTTTGTTGCCACACAAGCTCNAACAATAAAGTAATAATTTCTTTTGAGCCAATTTATACAATAAGATTACAATAACCTTCTCAAGGTTTGACCAATACAAATACAAAATAATATCTTCCTTAGTCACATCAAAATATCAACACTCCCCCTTAACTAAGAAGGTATTCTTTGTTGCCACACAAGCTCATGACCATTGATTGTTGAACATATGAATCTATACATCATCGTATATCCATAGTACAACATGACTTCATAGCCAATGCATCCAAGGCCTGTGGGTAGATCTCAAATAGCTTCAACATGTCACCATGACATCCACTACCTCGTAATGCATCTGTACCTCATCATGTGCACCCCTGTGACTTCACATCCAATGCATCCCAGGGTTGTGGGTAGCTCTCAGATAGCTATAACATGTCCCCAGGACATCCAATACCCCACAATGCATATGTACCTCATCACTCCCTCTGAAGAGGGACTACGCCAAGCTTGTCCCTGAAGTGCTTGAACTTTGTCCTCGACAATGACTTGGTCAACACATCTACAACATGCTCCTCGGTAGTCACACACTCGAGCCTCTATAATACCTCAAGGCCGAGCCCCTTTTGAATTGTAATTTTTCTTATAGGCTGGTGAGCCAAGTGGTTATAAGCTGAAAGACTTATGTGTTTATTAGTCTCGTGAGACAGATGCCAAGGCCAAGATCCTGATATTTTGTTTGTATATGTAATTATGCAGAACATTGATAAAAATATAAATGATGCTGCGTGTAGACTGACCGCGAAGAAGAGTTATGGGGGACTAAGCTCCACTAGGTAGGGTAAGGAAGGGGGGCTAACTATTGGGCCTAGGGGATAATCTAGGGGGCTTACCTCTAGAGGAATAATATTTTAATATTATTTCCTAAAGACTAAGGTGAACATTATATGTTTTGTTATCCTAAGTTCTTGGAAAGTGGGACGTGGGCTTAATGGAGCACATGCAGATCCAGGAAGAAAAGTGTCAACCTGGGCACATGCAGCTAAAGCTGAAGCGTCAGCTTGTGTTGGGGGGGGGTTCGCGAGTCATTCTTCCATCATTCGCCTGAGTCGTGCTGCCATTCTCCCATCATGCATGTGAACCCGATTTGGTTATGTGTCTGCATCTGCATACAGCCGCACAATGAAGGAGACCCTCACGGGAAGGTTGTCATCCTGTCATTTTCCTGATTCATCGTTCTTTCCTATGCATCTGACCTTTGCCTACCTGCACGCATTTTTGAAACTAGAGTGGGGAAGCCACCCTATGCTGTTTCCTATGAAGACCGATGCAATTGTAGTCGCCTGAGCTGTGTTGAGACTTAGCGTTAGGCTGTTGCCGGTTCGGGTGTCCATACTTGTTTGTCCTTGTTTCCGTTAACTGTTGTTGTTGCTGTTGTTGTTGCTATCAACCGTATCTGGCTGTAGCTGAGTCGAAGACTGGTTATCAGACTTGTGAGTAGCTCTCCCAGGTGAGAGAGTCTGCTGGGAAGTGAGTTCTCCTGGAAGGGAGTCCCGTAGCAGCCACAGTACTCCGAGACTTTCATTCCAGCTTGTTGTTGAAGCCCAAGGTAAGGGAGGTGTACTGGCCGATGGACTTGTAGTAGTGAAGGTGTACTCTCCTGGGGTGGAGTAGGTGTGTGGGGAATGAGGGTTTGTGTGTTGTGGGCATAAGTGGCTCCTGGGATAAAATATCCTTCCTGTTGCTTTGTGCAACTTCCTTGTTGTCCTTGCCATGCCTAGTGGAGTTTAGTCCCAGCTCAGGGGTGACCTACTGCTCAGAGTGATGAGCAGTGCAGTCTAAGGCTGGGAGGTTCGTGGAAGGTCTGTACGCATTTGGTGGATTCACTCCATATAAAAGATAAGTATCATTTGTGTGATTAATTATGTATTTTATACATGTTTTGTGATGAACAATTATCATGTATTCGGTTGTGTATATGAATTAATGTTAGTTTTCATTGATTGTATATGGTAGCAGTAATTTCGTGATTACTCTATGTTAAGAATTTTAATTCATTAAAATGTATGTCATTTATATATAAGTGTATATTCCGTAGTAGTGGCACTACTCAGTCCTTGGAGGGTTGGAGATGTTACAATATGGTATCAGAGCATGGTTACAACACTGAGCCCGGATGGGCCATGTTGGTGGTTAATGAGACAAAGATTTCAGAGTGAATTGTTGTCGAAAGGGACAAAATTTGAGGTTTAGAGTGTCTCTGGGTGCAAGGAGTGTGTCGACAGAGTCTTTGAATAAAAAATCTTGGGAGAAATAGATTGAGTTTTCTCATGAAGGGATGCGGAGATCTGTTGCAAGGAGTGCACAGATCTGAAAGTTGACTAAGTGTTGAAGCAAACCTCTAAGGAGAAGGGGTTCGAGAAATGAAGCTTAGGAGGAGGAGTGAAAATAGTCATCATATCTGTTGTTGCAAGGAGTCTGGGCCATTAGATCTGTGTCCAGGTAAACAAAGGAAAAACACTTCGGAATATTTCAAGTGTGGAGTGTGACAAACTCCCGATGTCCCGAAGTAGATCGCAACCTTCCGTTGTGAAGGACACGTGTCAAGAGATCGTGTACTTCGGGAGGAGGCAAGTGTCGTGATTTTGAAACTCTTAGAGCTTGAAGTACTGAGGTCACTCATAACCGTTGATCGTGAAGGAGGACACGCTTTGGTAGATCACGAACTTCGAGAAAAAGCATTCCAGGAAAAAGCGAGCGTAGAGGAGTTGAAAATCCTGAAGCTAGAAGTTCCAAAGTCTCAAAGAGCCGAAGTGGTGAGTCATGAGGACATCACCTGGAGGTGACATGGACACATAGGATGTGTGCCACGTGTTAGTGGGTTTAGAACCTGTGGAAGATTGAAATGGCATTTAGAACGTAGCGCGTGGGCCATGTATTAGCTGCTAGTACTCCACCATGTGGCATCCTGTATGAGCAAGGTTTTTGGGGCCCTAGGTTACGTAACGTAGTTAAAGGTAGGAGGACCCACACTGGCGTTGATCATGATACATCAAGATCGACGGCTAGAAGGCATTGCAGGGACCCAAGTCCAACAGAAGTTAATTATCCAAGGCGGTCCTGCAATCCAAACCACGGTTTTACCAACGGGTTACGTGTCAACGTCAGAAGAATTGTGGGATGAAAGGGGGATTACTCCAAACCATCGTTGCATGCCCCCGCAATTGAGAAAATGTTAAGTGATTTAACGTAAGGACGTCACCAAAGGTGATGGGGATGTTCAAAGGTTAACAGTTCGGATGTGTGGATGCAAGATCCTCCGAAGCTTCGAAGTCCCGAAGACCCAAAGTCCCGAAGACCCGAAGTCCTGGAAATCAGACACCTGAGGTTCCATAGTAATTATCATCCATTAGATTTTAGGTAGACGTGGACTGAATATCCACCCTACTTCACGAGTTCGGTAATCCAAACTCTGAGAGATTGTTGTATTGTGCATTGAAAATTTCTGAAGCTGAAGGCCCGAGTAAGAACCTTTTGACTTAGCGCTTGGTCACAGTCCATGGGTTGGAGACTAAGAGAAAGGGGCTAGTGCCTGAAATTTATTATAGAGCAGAGAAGAGCTCGGAAAGAAAAATGAAATATGAATGTTTTCTTAAATCATATTAGTTTATGAATGTTGTGGGAATTGTTAAGGAATGATGGCCCGACAAATTCCGGTTGATTGCATGTTGTGTTTTGAAGAGTTCAACAAGTGTCAGGACCACAACGAATTTCCACAAAGTGTAGAGAAATGGAGGAGTCACAAAATTCTTCCAGTTCAGAGAGTGAAGTAAAAGGAATGGATGTCCATTTAGGAGGGAAAGAATCGAACTCCAATGGGCATGGAGAAGAGATAGATAAGGAAGGGTGTATGATGAAAATCAATGAATGATTGCAGAAGGATGCCCAGGCTCACTGAGATGATAACATAAAGCTCATGAAAGCTAGGTATCAAGAAGAAAAGTTAAACTTAAAGTTGATGCAGAGTCTAATTGAAAGGAAATTGGATAAGGAGAGTGACTCAAGCAAAACAGGGAGTCGCAAGAATCCTGAGAGGAAAAGAATATCAAGAAGTGTTAGCAGGCATCATCTTCACTCCTTGAAACATTCCAATAAGGAGGCACATAATATTTCAAGCCCATCTTCTACCAGAAAACATAGGAGATCTAGAATGGATGAACTGAAAGGTGAAATGAACAAGATTAAACTTCCTACGTTTGATGGAGAACACAAGGAAGATGAAGATGCTGAGACATGGCTGCTGGGCATGAGAAGATATTTCCAATTGCAGAACTATTCTTCTCATGCGGAGGGAAGAATTCCTATTTACCAACTTAAAGGAAAGACATCCATATGATGGGAGAAACTTGTGTAAGTACAACATGTCAGAGAGAAGAATATTACTTGGAGGGAGTTCAAGAAGCATTTTGAAAAGAAGTACTTAACTAAGAGGTACTATGACAGAAAGATGAAAGAGTTCTTTGAACTCAAACTAGGCAGCATGAACATTGATGAATATGAATGAAGGTTTTTGGAATTGTTGAAGTATGTTCCTTTCATCAAGGACGAGATTGTCAAAATTCAAAGGTATTTGAATGGACTGCCATCTTCCATCAGTGACAAGATCCAGTATGATGACCCAAATACTATGGAAGAAACTTTAAGGAGAGAAAAATGCTTATATGATCAGCAAAAGGAAAAGCCTACTTTCCCAAAAAATTGGGAAGACAAGAAGAAGTTTAAGAGGGAGCAGAGGAAAAAGGGAAAGAAACCACCATTTTTCAGGAACATTCCTCAAGGACAACCATGTTTTAGAGAGCCCAGGAAGGATGAAGTGGGTGGACAAATGCCAAGACAACCACCTATGGAATGTTGGGGTTGTAAAGGAAATCATAGGTACATAAATTTCCCCCACAGGAATGACGAAGTGAGAGCTATCCACAATGTTCAGCAGGAAGAAATAGTGGAGGACATGGGAAATAGAATACCAAGGATATACACATCCCTGGACAACAAGAAAGTAGAATATCAGTCGCACATGATTGAAGTGGAAGGTATGATCAACAACCATGTCTTTACTATTTTAATTAATTCAGGGGCTAGCCATAGTTATGTATATCCCAGAGTGGTGGAAAGTTTGCAATTGTCGAGAAGCAAACATGGAAAATATTGGTTAGTGCAGCTCGCTACATGAACCAAGAGAAAGGTTATGAAATTGGTTAAGTCCTGTCCAGTGGACATGAACGGACTGAGCACGAGAGATGAATTGGACATTTTACCTTTATGTTCTTATGGCTGTCTAATTGGGATGGATTGGTTGGACCAACACCATGCCATCTTGGACTATCATAAGAAGGCATTCACGTGTCTAGATGAGGAAGGAAATCGAAGAACAATCCAAGGAATTCCCAGGGAAGTTACCGTTAGATAAATCTCAGCAATGCAACTGAAGAAGTGTTACATAAAAGGTTGTCAATTATTTGTAGCCCATGTGGAGGAATCATATCAGGATGAGGTCTCAAGTATTGAATACCATGAAGTATTAAAAGATTACAAAGATGTATTCCAGGAGGTACCCAGACTACCCCTGAAAAGAGATATTGACTTTTCTGTAAACTTGATGCCTGGAGCAACTCCAGTATCTAAAGCTCCTTACAAAATGAGTACACTAGAGCTGAAAGAACTGCAAATGCAGCTTGAAGAAATTCTGAAGAAGGGGTATATACACCCAAGTGTGTCGCCTTGGGGGGCCCCAGTCCTGTTCNAGGATGGAATATTGAAATTGTGCATCGATTCTAGACAATTGAACAAAGTGACTATTAAGAACAAGTATCCTCTGCCAATGATTGATGATCTCTTTGATCAGTTTAAGGATGCTAATATATTTTCAAAAATAGATCTTAGATCAGGATATCACCAGGTAAGAATGAAGGATGAAGACATCAGTAAGACTGCCTTCAGAACAAGGTATGGTCACTATGAATTCATAGTGGTGCCATTTGGGTTGTCAAATGCACCCGTTGTTTTTATGTGCCTGATGAATGGTGTGTTCAGAGAATATCTTGACAAGTTTGTCATAGTATTTTTGGATGACATCCTGGTGTATTCCAAGTTGGAGGAAGAGCATGAACAACATCTTAGGATGGTGTTGCAGGTGCTAAGAGAGCACCAGCTATATGCTAAATTGAGAAAGTTCTCATTTTATCAAAAGCAGATCCATTACATGGGGCATATAATTTCAAAGGATGGGATAGTTGTAGATCCTGAGAATATAAAAGCCATTAGGGAATGGACAGTGCTAAAGAATGTGAAAGAAGTCAGATCCTTTATGGGTCTAGATGGATATTACAGAAGGTCCATTGCAGGATTCTCAAGGATAGCTCACCCTATCACTTCCTTGCAAAGGAAGGAGAATAAGTTTCAGTGGACTGAAGAATGTGAGAAGAGCTTCCAGTGATTGAAGAAACTGTTAACCAGTGCTCCAATCCTAAGGATTGCAGATCCAAATGAAGACTTTGTAATGTGCATAGATGCATGCAAAGAAGGACTCGGAGTAGTCCTCAGTCAGAATGGATTCGTAATTTGTTATGAATCCAGAAAATTGAAAGAGAATGAAAGAAACTATGCAACTCATGATTTGGAGTTGGCAGCCATTGTTCACGCTTTGAAGAAATGAAGGAATTACGTCACAGGAAAGATGTTCGAACTGAGAACAGACCACAAGGGTTTGAAGTATTTTTTTGATCAACCAACCTTGAATGCTAGGCAGAGTAGGTGGTTGGAGTCTCTTTGGGAGTATGACTTTGATATCAAGCATATCAAAGGAAAGGAAAACAAAGTGGCTGATGCACTCAGCAATAGAGTGCATGAATTGCATGCTTTGACCATTAGCATGTACCGAACTGATATTAAAGGAAGAATTTCGGAAGCTGCAAATGCAGATTTGCAGTACATGGAGTTGGTAACAAAGCTACATCATGGTAAGATGCTACAGAAAGTGGAAGCTTTTAAGTTAGGGGCTGATGGAATAATTCTGTACAAACATTTTTTTTTATGTACCTAATGTCCAGGATTTGAAACTTATGATTTTGAATGAAATGCATAATGTGCCTTATGCAGGGCACCCTGGATATCAGAAAACTATGGCAGTAGTCAAGAGCCATTACTTTTGGCTAGGTATGAAGAAAGAGATTGGAGAATACATCGCCAGATGTATGGAGTGCTAGAAAGTTAAAGCTTAATATAGGCACCCATCAAGGTTTCTACAACCTTTACCCATCCCTTAGTGGAAGTGGGAGGTAGTGACAATGGATTTCATCATAGGATTTCCCAGAATTGGCAAGTAGCATGATTCAATCATGATGGTGGTGGACAAGCTTACGAACGATGCCCATTTTATTCCACTAAAGACTACTCACAAGGAAGCTAATGTTCCAGATATCTTTTTAAGGGAAATAGCACAATTGCACGTTATTACCAAGACAATTGTGTCTAACAGAGACCCAAAATTCACCTCAAAATTCTGGAAAGGGTTATTCAAAGGGTTCAGAACAAATCTAAACTTCAACACTACTTATCATCCCGAGTCCGATGGGTAGGCAGAGATGGTGAACCAAGTGATAGAGGAAATGTTAAGGATGTATGTGATGGACAATTAGTCTAAATGGGAAGACTACCTACACTTGGTAGAATTTTCCTACAACAATGGGTATCAAGCATCGTTGAAAATGAGCCCATTTGAAGCACTTTATGGCAGACAATGCAATACTCCAGTAAGCTGGGATAATCCAACTGATAGAGCAATAGTTGGGCCAGAGTTTCTCAAGGAAATGGAAGAGCAAATGCCGAAGATTAAGCAGAATTTGAAAGTTGCCCAAGACAAGCAGAAGCATTATGCTGATAAGAACAGGATCCACAGGGAGTTCAAAGTGGGTGATCATGTTTTTCTAAAAGTAAAAGCTAGCAGAAGTTCCCTGAAGCTGGAAAACTGTTCCAAGTTGGAAGCAAGATTTTGTGGGCCATTTGAAATCCTAGAAAGGATTGGACCAGTTGCATATATGCTTGCATTGCCTGCATCCATGACTATACATAATGTGTTTCATATTTCATTGCTTAGGAAATATATACTTGATGCTAATCATGTAATTGATTGGAATGTAATTCAGGTGGAACAAGAAGGTGTCTTGCATGTGCATCTGGTGCGTATATTGGACCGAAAAAGAAAGAAGCTCTGGAATTGAGATATAAGACTTGTAAAAGTCCAGTGGACCTGGTATGGTTCTGAGGATGCAACATGGGACATGAAGATTCTATGCGGGCAGAGTACCCGCATCTTTTTGAAGATTTTGGAAATCTTGTTGTTGTTTTGTAAATAAACTGCACTGAGGACAGTGGAAAAATAAGGGAGGGGATTGTAATACCCCAAGGCCGAGCCCATTCTAAATTGTAATTTTGCTTATAGGATGGTGAGCCAAGTGGTTGTAAGCTGAAAGACTTATGTGTTTATTAGGCTGGTGAGCTAGATGCCAAGGCCATGAGCCTGATATTTTGTTTGTATAAGTAATTATGAAGAACGTTAATAAAAATATAAACACGTTGCGTGTAGACTGACCACGAAGAATATTTATGAGGGACTAAGCTCCACTAGGTAGGGTAAGGAAGGGGGGCTAAGTATTGGACCTAGGGGCTAAGCTAGGGTGCTTACCTTTAGAGGAATAATATTTTAATATTATTTCCTAAAGACTAAGGTGAACATTATATGCTTTGTTATCCTAAGTTCCTGGAAAGTGGGACGTGGGCTTAATGGAGTGCATGCAACTCTAGAAAGACAAGTGTCGACCTGGGCGCATGCAACTAAAGATGAAGCGTCAACTCGTGTTGGGGGGGTTTGCGAGTCATTCTGCCATCATTCGCCTGAGTCGTGTTGCCATTCTCCCATCCTGCACGTGAACCCAATTTGGTTCTATGTCTACATATGCATACAAGCACACAGTGAAGGAGACCCTTACAGGAAGGTTGTCGTCCTGTCATTTTCTCGATTCGTCGTTCTTGCCTCTGCATCTAACCTCTGCCTACTCACACGCATTTCTAAAACCAAAGTGGGGAAGCTGCCCTGTGCTATTTCCTATGAATCCCGACGCAATTGTAGTCGTCTGAGCCATGTTGAGACTTAGTGTTAGGCTGTTGCCGGTTCGGGTGTCCATACTTATTTTTCCCTGTTGTCGTTAATTGTTGTTGTTGTTGTTTCTGTTGCTATCAATTGTACCCGTCTGTAACTGAGTCGAAGACTGGTTATCAGACATGTGAGAAGCTCTCCCAGGTGAGAGAGTCTATTAGGAAGTGAGTTCTCCTGGAAGGGAGTCCCATAGCAGCCACAGTACTCCGAGACTTCTGGTCCAGCCTGTTGCTGAAGCCCAAGGTAAGGGAGGTGTACTGGCCGATGGAATTGTAGTAGTGAAGGTGTACTCTCTTGGGGTGGAGCAGGTGTGTGGGGAATGAGGGTCTGTGTGTTGTGGGTGTAAGTGGCTCCTGGGATAAAATATCCTTCTTATTTGTTTGTGAAACTTCCTTGTTGTCCTTGTCAAGCCTAGAATTCCCTTGTCCGATGGAGTTTAGTGCCAACTCAGGGGTGACCTACTGCTCAGAGTGATGAGCAGCGCAGTCTAAGGCTGGGAGGTTCGTGGAAGGTCTACACGCAGTTGGTGGATTCACTCAAGATAAAAGATAAGTATCATTTATGCAATTAACTATGTATTTTATGCATGTTTTGTGATGAATGATTATCATGTATTCGGTTGTGTATATGAATTAATGTTAGTTTTCATTGATTGTATATAGTAGCAGTAATTTTGTGATTACTCTGTGTTAAGCATTTTAATTCATTAAAATGCATGTCATTTATATATAAGTGTATATTATGTAGTAGTGGCATTACTCGGTCTCTGGAGGGTCGGGGATGTTATAGCCTCACTTCTCTCCTCTACACCATATCTTTGATATAGGTTTATTTGATCTCGATATGCTTCGACTTGTCATGGAACACCCGATTCTCTTACAAGTTCATGCAACTCTGATTGTCACACCAACTGCAGTTCGCCTCTAGTTTGAGACTAAATAACCCAGACAATAGCTTCTGAAGACACACTACTTCTGTACATGCTACACATGATGTCACATATTCAGCCTCAACTGTACTGAGTGCTACACATGACTGCTTCCTTCTACTCCATGAAACCATACTGGAGCCTATACTGAAGCAATATGCTGAAGTACTCTTCCGATCAGGAATAATTCCGGCCCAATCTGAATCCGAATATCCATATAACATGAACTCATGGTCTTTCACATACCTAAGACCATAATCCAATGTACCCTTAAGGTACCTTATCACATGTTTTTCTGCAACCAAATGAACCTGCCTGGGATGCTCCATATATTGACTCAAGGTGTTCACAACAAAACATATATACAGTCTCATGTTTGTAAAGTACATCAACAAACCCACCATCTTCCTCTATAAAGTAACATCCACAGTCTTTGAAGTCGTATCCTGTAACAACTTCATATTTGACACCATAGGTGTATCCATTTCCTTTCAATCCAACATCCCAAACCTCTTCAGGACTTCCACTGCATACTTCCCTTGATTTAGAAGGTTCTCATCCTGTCTCTGCCATACCTCGAGAACCCAAAAATTAATGCATCATCCTGAGATATTTCATCTCAAACTCAACAACCAATTTTCTCTTACACTCTGAGATGAGATTTTCCACACTTGTTAAAAACATGTCACCCACATACAATAATAGTATTACTAGAACATCATCCACAACCTTAAAGTAAAGGTTAGGATATGCACTGCTCTTTGTAAATCCGAAGCTAGTCAGAAAACTATAAATCTTGCCATACCATGCTCTGGATGCCTTCTTTAATCCATATAAATCCTTCTTCAATATGCACACATGTGTCTCCTTGTCATGTACCCCGAACCCTTGTGGTTTCTCCACATATACTTCCTCTTTTATTTCACCATTCAAGAAGGTTGTCTTCACATCCATCTGATGCACCTTCCATTTCATTACTGCGGACAATGAAAGTATAGTCCCGATAAAGGTATATCTCACCACGAGAGAAAATTTCTCCTCATATTCAATGTCCTCCTTCTAAGAGAATCCTTGAGCCACAAATCTAGCCTTATACTTAATACTGTCATCAACTACATGTTTCATTTTGTAGATCCATTTTGAAATTACTACTCATTTCTCCTTCGGTTTGGGGACCACATCCCATACATCACTCTTTACTATAGACTGATATTCCTCCCCCATGGCATCCTTCCATATCCTCTTTTTTGTAGCCTTTTCATAACTGGACGGTTTTTCATCCATGATATCACACAAACCTGTCACATAGTTGGAATATGGTTTCGACTTCTTACTTTCCCTGAGATATTTTTCCAAGGGACCATATCTTTTTGCATCTCTGATGAGCTCATGTGCCCAAGCTGGTCTTCTCTTGTGAAAAGGAATCTTTGATGAGCTCCTGTGCCCAAGCTGGTCTTCTCTTGCGAGAAGGCATCTCTTCTGGTTTTTGAGCTTCTGCCATGTCATTATCATTATGAATGACTTCCTTTAGTTCAATTTATTTTGCCTATGGAAATCTAGTAACTTCATTCTCCTTCTCATGAACCTATTTTTCACAGTCCTATTTTGATTTGTTGAAAGATGCACTCTTATCGAAGGTGACATCTCGACTAATCTCAACTTTCCGATGACCAGGAATACATATCCTGTATTCCTTTGATGTGTCATTGTAACCAAAAAATATGTCATTCTTTCCAAATGGATCCAATTTTGTCCTGTTTTCCTTATGGACATGCCCAAATATGGGGTAGCCAAATATCCTTAAATGGATAACTTCCGACTTCTCTCCTAAAAAAATCTCCTCTGGTGTCTTGTTTTCAAGTTCTTTGTGGGGAATTTTGTTATGCACATACATTGTAGTCTTTGTTGCTTCTTCCCACATATGCATATGTAGATCCTGATCATGGATCATATCCTTCACTACTCCATGATCGACCGATTCTTCCTTTATTCTAGTCCATTATGCCTTAATCACAACTTCCTTGTAATATTCTTTGAATTCCTATGAAGTGAATTCTCCTCCATTATCTAATCACAAGGTATTTATCTTCTGCTCTGTTAGGTTTTCTACTAGTGCCTTAAATTCTTTGAATTTTCCAAACACTTCAATCTTTGAATTCAACAAATAGATCCAAGTTTTACGTGAGTAATAATCAATAAAAGACACACAATATGCATACCCTCTTAGTGAAGTTTCTGACATTGGTCCACACACATCTGAGTGCACGATGTCCAATACTCTTTTGGCTCTGCTATCACTGCTGGGAAATGAGTGCTTCATGTTCTTTCCTTGTAAGCAAACTTTGCACACGTTGTCTAGTTTTTCCTGGATCTCTGGTAGTCCCATCGCCATCTTTCTCACACTCGGTAGGGCCTTGTAATGTAGTTGAGAAAATATCCTATGCCATAATTCACTTGGATTCATAGTGTCATGAATTAACGCTGAATATGATCACAATTTCAATTTGTAGAGCCCTCCCTCTTGAAATCCAATCACCACAACATCATCAAAAGTATTCCCTCTTTGCCACATAAGAATGTGTCCATCAACAAATGAAAATATGTAACCCTTCTCACCCAATGCTGAAATCGAGAGAAGGTTCTTCTTCAATCTAGGAACATAGAGAAATTCCTTCATCTTCATTGGATTTCTTGAGTCCAACTTGTAGGAGGATTCTCCTACTCCTTTGATCAGATACTGATATTCATCTCCCAATTTCACCTTGTGCGGTGAACCCTTATGAGTAAGGTTAGACAAGGAGTCTTTATAACCTATCATGTGCTTGGAAGAACCACTGTCCACAAGCCAAATGTCACTTCCATGAGTGACAGTTCCTGTAAGGGATGAGATAAGAAATACTCCTCATCACTTGATTCATCTTCCTTTGCAACCTTCTTGGATGGTTCATCATCTTCAGTTGTATGAACATAATTCATTTTACCTCCTTTATTTTCCCTTGGTCTCTGATTGAGGGAACAATTCCTAGCAATGTGTCCCATTCTCTGACAACAGAAACATCTGATATTTGGGTTATTTCTTTGGCCCTTTTGAATTTTTTTGGGTGAGGAGGGTTCTTTCTTTCTCTTTCCTTTCTTGGTGTAGGAGGATAGGGCTTGATCATCATCTGTCATGTTCTCTTCTCTTGTTGTCATCCTTTCTTCTTCTTGGTTGCAATATTCCCATAACCTACTGAACTTGGGTAACTTCCTTCTTGAGCATATCCCTTGAATAAATGCATCCCATGACCTTGGGATACCATTCAAGGTGGTCATCACCATTTATTCTCCATTCATTGTATCACCAATGGATTCTATCTTCTCTTTGATCTAGTTCAATCTTGAGAAGTAAGAGTGGATGGTTTATGAATTCTACATCCTCACATTCTTTAGTTGAGTTCTCAAGGTCATTCTTCGATTGATGTTGTTTCCTTGAAACAGTCGGGTTAAGGCATCGATCATTTCTTTTGGAGTGGATAATGAAGATATGTGATGAATAAGATGGTCCTTAATGGAGTTTGCAATAATCCTCTTTGCTTTGACCATATCCTTCTTGTGCTTTGCTTTAGCCTCATCTCCCTCTGGTTATGAAACCTCTTCTTTAGTGAACTTCTCTAGATCATGTTCTTCTAGGGGGAGGGATACTCATTACCTCCAAGCTCTGAAGTTGTCAGCTCCCTCCAACTTCTCATCAATCTTGGTTTTGGTAGTTATCTTGCCCCTAAATCACAAATTCTGGATTCTGAAGATCTGAACTAGGGAAAAGATGCGCTCCACTAGGGCACACTTGCTGGTGGTCTTGTCTTGTCCAACAACCACTCCTATCAATAAAAATGGCTCATTTTGTCTACTAGATCTGTGAATTGTCTTCTATTCAGGCCTGCTCTAATACCATGTTATAATTTTAGAAGTTACAATTATCTTCTTTAACATTCATTAACAATTGCATGTAATAAGATCACTGAAAGATAAACAATCACATAACACAAGATATATCATGGGAAACCCACGTGGGGGGAGAAAACCCAGCAACCAATTCTTCAGTATAGATTCCTTCAACCAAAACAATTTCATGTTATATAACTCTCCACAAATAGACCAAGACCAAGAAACCAAGACCTCCCGCGCTGGACCTCCTTTGCTATGCTCAAAAAACACAAGAGAAGACAAGTTGTGTGGGTGTACAAATGAGAGGATCTCGACCTCTATTTATACACATAACTTGACTCTTGAAAAGATGCAACCATAAGAGGGGTCGTTTCGACTTTTACAATAAGGATAACAATAAAATAATAATTTCTTTTGAGCCGATTTATACAATAAAATTACAATAACCTTCTCAAGGTTTGACCAATACCAATACAAAAGAATATCTTCCATACTTACAACAAAATATCAACACTCCTTACAAACCACTAACAAGTTATTTTAAGTGACATGATTTTCCTTAAATAAAGGTGGATGATTCAATTCATATTTGTAGATAACATTCACTAACAACTATCCTCACAACAAGTTGATCACTAAATTATAATAAATCCTCCCCCCCTAAAAATAAAAAATCTTTAATTACTTCAAAAATCAATTAATATATATTTGTAATATAAAAATTTATAGGAAAAGACATAGAATGGAACATAGCCTTTATATTTCCTAAGTCAAGCTATATAATTCATTTAAATGAAAAATTGGAAGTAAGTACCTTTCAAAGGTTATATGGGTATCCTCACACTAATATTAATTGTATGCTAAACCACTCGGGATTATATTTTAATGAGTAATAGTAAAAGGCATTGTTGGATTATTGGTTGTTTTTAATCTATTGTCCTTTTGTTGATTATTTTTGTTGATTACATGCAAGAATCTTACATATGTATATATATCATCTTTATATTACAATAATATTTATATATGTATATATATCATCTTTATATTACAATAATAATTCAATAAGAAATGGAGATCACATTTTCCACGTGGTTTTTATACGTGTCACATGGTATTTAAAGCAAAATATAAGTTGGCTAATATTCAAAACTATTTTTAAGGAAGTATAATAAGGCTAATAAATGTAAATAACCTTTTGTTT
>JASDQU010736791.1:145602-166638 GCA_032191745.1 Picea mariana | reverse complement strand
CCTGTGTACTGTATTGGTAAAGACCATATGATTCCAAATGGTATTTGATGCTTTTGTGAGAAGAGCCCATTCTTCTTCTAATATTAATATCAACTTTCACTTTCTACAGGTGGGCACTTCTGTCCGCACAAAGGGAGCAGATTTTGCCCTAGAAAGTATTCACAATATTAGAGAAGCTCTGCCTGAGATATGGGAAGAAGAACATGAAGAGAGCTCCAAAAATGTTCTGCATTCAAGAGGAGCAGTTGTAGCTATTGAAACTGTTGTCACTGCATAAGCCATGATGTGATAAAAAAAGGGAATGGAGCCTTTGCAGCTTTGCCTTCTGCTACAGAAAACTCCTACAGTAATCTCGTTGAAGTGTGAATCTGATATCTGGATGTGACTGCAATATCAGATTCCATACACATTGGTCAATAGATCAAATCAATAAATAACCTGTTTTTATATAAATAATATCTCTGCCTCCCAAAATCGATGAACCTTGAACAGATCTGCCATAAACGTTTTTGACTTCGAACCCGAAAAACAGCAAGAATCTGTCTGATGTTTAGATTTGCGAATGGTTCAGATATTATTTTAATTTATGAGTAAATTGGATATACAATCACAGTACATTAACATGATTAAAAACAGCCTGTTTTTATATAACAGTATCTCTTCCTCTAATTAGATTCTATTATAATTACTAATCGAAATGGATCTACAATCACAGGCGACTTGGATGTACAGTCACAGTACATTAATCATTTAAATTTTGATTTAGAGTAAAATTCTAAATGGCATCACATCAATTAAGGAATCTGTCACAGAGTTCGGATTAACTAGGTTTTGGGTATTGGTAAATATTTATTTTTATGTGGAATGAAATTTCAATTTAAAAAGATAAAATCAAGAAACATGTAAATATAAGGATAATTTGACTGGTTTTATTGATTAAGAGATTGAGTTTCCTCTTTGAACGTTAATAGGTTCTAAAGGAAGGTAGGATACATCTTTTAAAAGATTTATACTTACTTTGATGTGTAGATATTTGGTGACATTTTTATATATTTATCCTTTTAATAAAATTTTATAATAAAATAAATTTAATTTTTAAAAATTTAATTATTGTATTTGAAAATAAAAATTAATAATTTTTTTTTATAAAAAAATCAAATGGACAATTTAACTTCAATTTTTTTCATTTACATTTATATAAAGTCATTTTCAAAAAATGCTCAATTAAAATAAATTGAACAACAATCTGCTGAACCAAGTTGTTATGAGCCATGTAATTGTTTTAAGACACAAAGATGTAGATCATTTGAAAGACTTAGCTTGTCACATATCTCTCAACTTGCGAGTTAAGGATAAGGAAGAGAATATTGTAATGAGCAATGTAATTATGAAATATTGTGGACTCTTCAACACTATGGAATGCGAGTAACATTGAAAAAACAGGTACAACAAAAGCATGCAACCTTGCTGTATTTGACTGGGATAAGAATGTGTCAAAAGTCAGACTCATATCTTATAAAAATTGTCCAAGTTGAAAAATGTGGTCGACTTCGTCACTCATATGTTATAAAAATTGTCCAAGTTGAAAAATGTGTTCAACTTTGTCATTCATATGTTATAAAAGTTGTCTAAGTTGAAAAATGTGGTCGACTTAATAGGTTTGATTATTGCAAATGGAATTAGGAATGGAGACTTATGATTGAGAATATCACTCATATGTTATAAAAATTGTCCAATGAAAAATGTGTT
This sequence comes from Picea mariana, assembly GCA_032191745.1. Lineage (NCBI taxonomy): Eukaryota > Viridiplantae > Streptophyta > Pinopsida > Pinales > Pinaceae > Picea > Picea mariana. The sequence goes on along the minus strand of JASDQU010736791.1, from coordinate 164,889 downwards.
CGACTTTGTCATTCATATGTTATAAAAGTTGTCTAAGTTGAAAAATGTGGTCGACTTAATAGGTTTGATTATTGCAAATCGAATTAGGAATGGAGACTTATGATTGAGAATATTGATATAATGAGTTGGGATACTTGATTTTACTTTTTAATTAATGTATATCACACTTAGTGTGTATTTAAAATGGTCACTTTAACTTTATCATTGAAAGCTTTGGCAACATTTTTGGGGTGTATATCTTTAACTAAAATGTGGTTGGCTTAATAGGTTGGATCATTACAAACGGAATTAGGAATGGAGACTTATGATTGAGACTATTAGTATAATGAATTGATATACTTGATTTCATTTTTGAATCTATGTATATTATAGTTAATGTGTGTTTAAAATGGTCCCTTTAACCTTAATACTGAAATATTGAGTTTTGGTGAAAATCATTGCATAATAAAGAGACAATTGTATTACTAGAATGGGTCAGTCATCCGAAGGATGAGTTAATACATGTATTGACTAGAAGTTTATCAACGTTGGTCAATTTGAGTTTTATGAATTAAACAATATGAATTGTAATGTCAAATTTAGAAGTTTCCTAAAAAGTGTGACATGAATGAATGAGAGTCATAATGATGGTAGTTAAAAGGCTCAGTAATCATGATTGAGTCCTATAATGGGAATTATTGGTGATTACTCTTTGATGAAGAATATATAAAGCCATGAACTATTTCCAAAACCTAAAATAAGAAAAATGCCATTACAATATAAATCTTGTAAATGGTTAACATTGGTACGTAACCAATGCATAATTCCTTGGTCCATGCAATGACAATACTACGGTTTCTATAGTGTTGAGCTATATCACCTTTGAACAGTAAAACTTCAAAAAGTTCCTACTCTCCTCTCCCATCAAAGGGGTTCACTTGTGAAACTTGTTAAAGAGTAAACAAAGAACCATTAAATAAAGGTACTGAATTTAAAGAAAAAATAAAAGGTATAATTGTGAGTAATAGATAATGGAATAGAGGTCATTAATGAATTTCAATGATTACTTAATTGACATATTATTCCAATTGTTACGTCCCCATAATGTGCCTTACGATTGTACACCTCTTGATGGTGTGCAACAACATGACAATTCTCACCTAGCTACTTGGAAACACCAAGGACACTTCGTCCATACTATACTCTTCACTTAGAGCATACCCACACTCCATTATATGATATTAATGAGTAACACCCCTACTCTAGTGCAACTCTTGTAAACTTAGACAATTGTTAACATCTTAACTTTATCAAAAAGTGCACCCCACCACAACTACTATGACTACAAGAGTGGTGAAGAGAACCAATTTTCTCTAATACCATCTATAGTCGAGATAGTGGTGAAGATATCACCAACCCTTAATAAAAATATGAAATGAACAAACTATGATACCATTAATCATCAAGATAGTGGTGATGGAGCTCCCTGACCCTTCTTCAAAATTTTCAATGAACAAGTTATGATACCATCTATCACATCCACACAATGTGCCTTATAATCATACACCTCTTGATGGCATGCGAAACCATGATATTTCTCACTTGGCTTCTTGGCAATGCAAAGGAAACTTCGTATGGACTACGCCTATTCACCTAGATCATACCCATACTTTGTTCTAGGCTACCAATGAGTCACACTCCTACTCTAGTGAAGATCTTGTATACTTAAGCAATTTTTAACATCTTAACACTTAGTCATGTATAAGCATACATCCATGAACATGAGAAACCAAGAGAACACCAATGGAACAAACATAAGACATACACATAAATAGTATGGGCAACACAAACCATGCCTAACCCCTGACCAAGTGTTTGTTATTGTGAAACAATTACAATGTGAGAGCTATCGACTCAGTTTATAACTTGGGTAGAGTCAAATGAATCACCTCACGTCACCAAGACACTCATACACAAATTATTCACCAAGGCCCTTTGTCACAATCATCTCCACAACCTCTTGTGGTGCACCTCGAACTTTCCCTCGACCATAGACTTGTTATCCCTTTCTTACAAAAGACTTCACAGATTTTTTTTCTGCATCACACATGCCTCCAACAGACCTGCATTTCCATACTTCCCAAAAATCAGTCGGAAAGAAGGTTACCCCATCTTCTTCACAGAATCACCTCAAGGCACCAAAAGTACTCCCATGTGGAGCAAATTCGATCCTTGAGGATAATCACTGCTCTTTGTCTAAGCCTACCTCAGAACTATAGAGCCCATCTTGCTCTCTTCCAAAGTGCCTCCATTGGTTGTGCACCCTTGTTCCTTTATAGGTGTCAATCCATTCCAACCATCACATCTCTATTCCCATGGGTGATTTGACCTGTAGGTTCACCAAGTTGTGCTCCTTCTCAAAGTTGGGTCAAGTCCTCATTTGGGTGCATTCGAGCAGCTTGCCCAGTCGACCCACCGAACTCTTGATGGACGCCCCCATCTGTCCAATCGACCCATTGTTTGGGTGAGCGTGGAGCTTCTCCAAGTTGATCCAACTTGTCTAGGTGCACCTTCCTCATGCCTTAGATGATTTTTCTATTTGGTAGAGAACCCTAGTATTTCCCTCAACCCTTCGTTAAACCATCCATCGTATGACTTATGTTGCAAGGCATCTTGGGTGGAGTCACCCCTTGGTGTGTTGCACGCCCAAGTAACCCAAACTCTCCCCATATATGAAGACTTCATTTCTTCAAATGCATCGAGCATCCTGCCTACCCAATTTCCTTCATTTCAGTCTATGGTGGGAGTGCACACGCTCGATCTTGGTGCACTAGGCCTTACACCAATGGTAATTAAAGGAACCCTTCCTCACTTTTATGAGGAGGATTATCTATGGGAGGAAAGTTGACTAGAACTATCTTTACCTTGTGATGTGTTGTTACCATCTAAAATTAGTTTAATTAATTTACTTGGCGGTTGATTCCAAGGAATTTGCATTTGGATGGTAAACATGTTCTTATGAAGGAATATGAATGACTAAGCATATATATATATATATATATATATATATATATATATATATATATATATATAGTTAGTGATGTCGTTTCAAAGATTGAGTGATTTGTTTTGAGCAATTGAATGATGGTTTTCAAATTGACTAGAGAATGTACAACAAAATTTGAAATGATTAACTTTGTTTTTTCATACTTATGTCTTGAATATGCCAATATTTTAAGAAATATTATGTGATTAGATACTGAAGAAAACATAGTATTCATGATTCCATGAAAAAAATAAGTTATTCCACCCCATTGAGAGGGGGGTTGTGAGTGATTATTATTATTCCACACATACTAAAGCAAGGGAAAGGAGGGTGCCAAAGGTTAGGGATGTATGAGTGAGAAAAAAATAGCACAAGAGACCTTGGAATTCCTTATCCTTTCTATACTTGTTATTCCACCCTACTGAGAGGTTGTAATTTGTTCTTTTTGTGGTTAAGCCCATGCTTAGGTATTGAGGGCACCAAAATTTTGAAATAAGTAAGAAAGAAAAAAATTGCAAGGTATTTAGGGCACCAAAATCTTGAAATAAGTAAGTAAGCAAAAAATTGCATGGGGAAGTTTGGATGCCTAGATTAGGCTACATTGAGAGTGTGATTTGCCTCATTTTCATGTAAAGAGAGTACAAGTAATAGTAAATGAAGATGGCATAGCCATGCGAAAGGTAATTGTAAAAAAATTTAGAACCACACCATTGAGAGGGTTTGGATATGGTGGTGGAATCATATAGAGTGATGATATATGGGATTTAGTAATTAATATGATACAATGACATGTCTGTTTATTTTAAGATAATAATTCTAGGGACATAATTAGTATTATGGAGGGAGAGATGTAGTGCCATTACATTTGAGCTTGCCTATGTTGCAGGAACATTTCATTACATTATAGTATTTGTTGATGAATTGGTCCTTTTGTGATTTTTCACATATTGTATATTAATATGAACATTATTTGTTTATGGACTTAATATTGTACTCTCATGGTTGATTTTCATGTATGAGTACACTAACTGTGAACCCCTAACCTTTGTCAATGAGCAACATAATTTAGAGCCCTAGTAGTAGACGTGATGTATGTAGCGTATATTTTCTACATTTTGTCTTGGTTATACACTTATTAAATCATATATTAATGTGAAATATTTAATGGTGCATAGGATATGCATGACCTACCCTAGATGACACCAAGGTCATGCTAACCATCCAAGTGATGGCTGATAGTGTGGCGAAGTCCCTCATTTTGAGCCCCTTACCTTGGTCTAGATGTGTGATTTTGGTTTCCCATTTGATGTCCACTACCATGATAGGGTCCTCATTTCAGAGTTTTTCTTTATTAGCCACATATTTAGCTACAATAGGTGATTTTCCTAACCAATTTTGATTGCTCTTACTAATTCGGATCCCACTTGGGCCTTGAGTGCTAGTTGGGGTGTTAGTATGAGAATCTTCCCTTAGGTCCCCAAATGTACCTAACACATTAGGGAATTCTCTTTTAGAGACACACTTACTAAAAAATTCCCTTAATTTAAGTGATGTTTCCCTAGATCCCAATTTTAGGTTGTTTTAACCACACCAATCATGTTTTTGGTGGTTATCTCTTTCAAGCAGTATAAAAGGTGTTTTTTCTAGAAAATCCTTACAATTTAGTTGCTCAAAATGCCTAAGGTACATTGGCTCAAAAGATGCATTTTGAATTTTTTGGGAAGACCACCCCGACAAAAGTTAGTGCAATGGTTGGTTACTCACTTTACTTACTTCTCAATCTATTTAAGTCACTCCCTTGCTCATTGTAGATCATCATTTTTGGTTCCTTTTGGTCTCTAACATCACTAATGGATAATAACAAGAGAGATTTTCAAAATTGAACATGATTTATCACTCTTCTGATCTCCTTCCACATTCTATGCTCTTGGGCTTGTTGGAAGTATTGTGTTTGTCAAACCTTTACCTATTTCGAGGATTCTATAATTGTTACTTTCCACTTGGCTTAGATCCTTATTTTCTTCTTTGGTTAGTTCAATTGGGTGTGTGACTTGGTCCCATGTTTGTGTTTCAATGATTGAATATCTCCTACTCAAGAGAAGATTTAACATGTGTTTGTGGCTAAAGAGGTAACCTTCTCAACTAAGGAAAATTTTATCACATATACATACATTTATTTATTTATATTTATCTTTAGTGTGGTTTTATGATGTTTCTCACTTTCATTTCATTTGAAGATACTATATCCTAGTTTATTAAATATGAAAACTTATTTAAGGGCTCTCACCCACTTAGGAAGGCAATATACCCTAGGTTCCTTTCTTAATTGCTCGATCATCAAAAGGAATTGTATAACCAATATAATGGTTGTTGTTTTTTGTTTACATTGATTTGAAAAATGTTTATTAAATATGAAAACTTATTTAAGGGCTCTCACCCACTTAGGAAGGCAATATACCCTAGGTTCTTTCTTAATTGCTCGGTCATCAAAAGGATCATCAAAGGTTATATACAAGGCTTGAAACTTCTCCATTTCTTTCCTTGTTTTCACTACTTCTTGTTCTAATGATTCGCATCTTGCCTTCTTTTCTGATAGCTACTGTTTCAAAATCTCTTCGATTTTCTTTGCCTCTTCCAATTCCACCTTTAGTAGGACAAGGTCTTCACCAGGTTTTTTACTGTCTTTCTCGAATCGTATCAATAGTTGTCTTTGCTTTCTGTTCTTGATTCTTAGTCTGCCAATCTCTTCCAATGCACTGATCAGTTCTCCTTCCATGTCAACCACAGCTTCTTCTTCATTAACGTCACTCCCTGTGATATTATTGTCATGGTCCTCTTTGGCCATAAGTGTGAAGTCATTTAGTTTATCTTCAATAGATGAATCATTATCCTCATCATCTGAAGGATCATCATCATTGTTTGCACAAAGACTTTTCTTCTTAAAGTTATTCTCCTTAAAGAAATTTCTGTGTTTGTATTTCTCCTCATCATCACAAGTCTGATCCTTTCCTTTGTGGGGACATTTGTTTGCAAAATGACCTATCCTACCACAGTTAAAACATTTGAAAGGTAGTTTACCTTTGTATTTGCCTGATCCCTTCTTTAGTCTCTTCACAAATTTTGCTTCAATTTCATCAGGCTCAGAATCCTCATTCTTGTCTGCTTTAAATGATGCTTCTCTGGAGGTGGCTTTATCTTTAACTATTCTCATTTCATATGCAGTCAATGTTCCGAGAAGTTGGTCAAACTGCAAGGTTTTCAGATCATTAAGTTCTTCTATAGCAGAGACCTTTGGGTTGAACCTATCTGGGAGAGATCTCAAGATTTTCTGAACTAAAGAAGGTTCCCCAATTGTTTCACCAAGTGCCTTCATTTCATTTACCATTTCTTTTACTCTCAGAAAGTATTTTCCAACAGTTTCATCTTCCTTCATCTTCAGCTGTTCAAACTGTATTCTGTAGGTTTGCAGCTTTGCATCCTTTACCTTCTCATTACCCTCATAACTTTTAATGAGTTTGTCCCACATTTCTTTGGCAGTTCCTAGGTGCATAACTTTTACGAATTCTTCTTCTGCAAGCCCACTCAAGATAGCATTCATGGCCTTAGCGTTGAAGCTAAATTCTAGGTTGTCATCCTTATTAGCTAGTACTACTGGCTTTACATAACCAGTATCTACCACATCCCAGACATTTGCACCTAAAGCCATGATGTAGGTTCTCATTCTAACTTTCCAGAAGGCAAAGTTTGTTCCATTGAACAGAGGGGCCTTATTGGTTGAATTTCCTTCATGGCTTGACATGTTTAAGTTCTAGGATCTACCCTTAGTTAAAAGGGGTCGGCGCTGATACCAATTGTTAGACAACTGAGAGGGGGGGTGAATCAGTTGTTACTGTGCTTAAATATTTATGGTTCTTTTAAATTCTTTGTGGAGACACTAAATAATGATCACAATAATGTATGGAAATAAACAATGGTACTTTCAGCATCATTCACATATGTGAGAAACACAGAGAAAGATATTTCCTGAGGAAACCCATGCAGGGTAAAAACCTCTTTTTCTTTATATGATAAGTAATGGTTACAATATTTACACTATCATACATATGAGCACCAACTCATAATGAGGCTACAACCTCAGTTTTGCAAGCTGCAACTTGCTGAGAGCACCAACTCTCTGTTTTCTCTAGCACCTACTAGAAGGAAGCACCAACTCCCTGGTTTCTCTAGCACCAACTAGAAGGAAGCACCTACTAGAAGGAAGCACCAACTCCCTGGTTTCTCTAGCACCAACTAGAAGGAAGCACCAACTCCCTGTTGTTCAAGCACCCACCTGAACCTTTGAGGACACTAGTCCTCCCTAGCTCCTCCCAACCACCCTGAAATCTAAATCTTTGCTACTGAAATTTATTACAGTGATATGATGTTCAACAATGGCTTACCAGACTTATCACTATTCTGCTGCATTTCGTTGCTCTGTCTGCCTCATTGCCTTTCTGCTCACCTCACTTGCACTGTCTGTTCTTCTGCTTTTTATGCTCTATGCCCAATGTCCATTCGTTGCACAGTTCCTCTTCTCTACTCTTCAAGTGCTGCACTCTCCTCCTTCTTCACACATGAATTGCATTCACCAAGAACAATCACCACAACCTCCAACAACAACAACAACCACAACTCTTCTCTGTACCGTGTATTTATAGATTCTGTGCTCCTTGTGCATGCAATGTTCGCAATACCTCTGCATGCTGACTCTGCGCAGTTATTCTCCACATCTCGAGTGCTTTGTCTGATCATCATCATGAATCTTTAGCTTCTCTGGTGGTTCGCCCTGCGTCTCCAGCATCACTGTACGTTATACTGAGATTCCTCAGCCTCTCTGGCAGTTTGAGACTCTTCATCTTCTCTGTGACAGTCGAACTCACCTTCTCTGTTTCAGTTATAGGCCTCAATGCTCATCAGCTGTCAATCGCCTCCACTGACATCTTCATCCCTCTCAGAGACTCTTCACTACCTCTGCCAGTCATCCCGTAGTGTCTTCGAGTCCTCTGGCAGAACCCATCAGCGGTTTCTGGCAGTTACACTGTATCGTGCTACAGTTGCCCTCTGATCTTGTTCAAATTCATCTGCACCGTTGGATTGAATCCATGGGGTCTTGCATTTATTTCGGCATTTCGGCATTCCTGTGGCCAAGTGTCTCGACACTTCATATCGCGATCTCCGAAGCTCCGATACAGAGCTTTTTTGTGCTAGCTCCTTCCTCTATATGACCATGGCTATGACCAAGAGCTTTCACGATTTCGCAGTTCGTGAATCTAGAGATGAATCATCTCAACTCTCCAAGTCGCGATCCGCGAAACTCCAAGATGGAGCTGAGATCAACGGTCCATGATCTCAATGATTCTACGGTCCAGATCTCATCGTGAATTCGCATCTCGCGATTCCTTCGATAGAGGTTCTTGTTACACCAAGTCGCTATAGGTGAGACTTCGAAAAGGAGCTTAGATCAACAGTCCACATCTTTTGGTGTATTGACGGTCATGATCTTTTCGTGATCTCGCATCTCGCTGATCCTTAGATGGAGGTGCTCGTAACTCCAAGTTGCGATAGGCGAAACTCCAAGATGGAGCTTTATGGTGCTCTGATCTTTCGCCATGCATCCTCTTGATCCAACGGTCCACGATTAAATCGCGATCTCGCATCTCGCTGTTCCTTAGATGGAGGTTCTCGTTCTTTTGGGATTTTGTGAGCCCATTTTCTCCTTGCACTTTAAACACCGTGCAGGTTTTCCCCGATCCAACGGTGGTTGGATCCTGCGCTCAGATCTAACGCCTGAGATCTATCCTCCTCTTCCGCGTGCGCTCTTCTTGATTTTTTTTAGATCTGAAGGCCCTCATGCTATTGGGAATTTAGGATGGGATCCAACGATCAGCGACGCTTCTCCTCCAAGCTTACACATCCTTCTTACTTGGAAGAATTTCGACTCTGCGCTAATTCCTCCTGAGCCTACATTGTTCCTGTTTGTCCATCGATGCACATTCTGATCCTGCCATCTTCACTGTTGTACTTGCCATCAATGACAAGCATACACTACCTGTTAAACATTTGCCAACAATTTTCATATGGAAGAAGGATGGGTCGTGGAGACTCTGCTTGACTACTGTCAAGTATTCATTGATGAAATATTGATATATTCTTAGAGGAAGGAAGAACTTGATGAACTTTGCGCTTAGTACTACAATGTTTACGAGAGAACAAATCTGAGGGACTATCGAAATGCTCTTTTATCAATCGAGGATTCATCAATTGGGGCATGTTATCTTTGACGAAGGTATCGATGTGGAGTTAGCGTAGGTAGAGGCTATTAGGGAATGGCCTGCACGGACGAACATACCAGAAGTATGTAGTTTCATGGGTTTATCTGGATATTATTGACGATTCGTCGAAGGTTTTTGAAGATAGCAAATCTGACCACAAAATTCCAGAAGAAAAACAAGAAGTTGTATGGACTGAAATGTGCAAAATCATTTCGAAGGTTTAAGGAGTTGTTGACAACAAAACTGATACTAACAATCCCTGATAGGGACAAGGACTTCTTGGTAGGAACAAATTCATCCAAGGAAGGCTTAGGTGGAGTCTTGATGCAAGATGATCGAGTGATCGCTTACATCTCGAGAAAGTTAAGAAAGCATGAGGAGAACTACGTGACACACGATTTGGAGTTGTTAGCCATTGTGTATGCCTTGAGAGTTTGGAGACACTACCTGATGGGACAAAAATTCGAACTAAAAACAGACCACGATGGTTTGCAACACATTTTACACAAACTGAGTTGAAAGCGTGGCAAAGGCGTTGGTCATAACTGCTTAGTGAGTATGATTTTGAGATTACATTCATAAAAGGAATAATGAACAGAGTGGCATATGCGTTGAGTCAGAGACCACACATATTTTCATTGATAGCTCTTCGGACGAATCTAGTGAAAAGATTATAACTTTACAGTGTGATGATGACTGATATAAATAGGTTAAGGAAGATATCAGATGAGACACCATGTTTGTACAAAAATTTGAGGGATTTACTGTGGAGAACGATGGATTAATGAGATATAATATCCATATTTACGTACCACCTTATGACGCATTGAGAGGTTTGATATGAAACAAAGCTCATAGAGAAGTGTATATGGCTGATCTTGGAATCACGAACATGAGGGCAGACCTTAATCCCTCATTCTTCTGGTAGGGATGAAGGAAAACATAGTTAACTACTTGACGAGGTGTTTGGAATGTCAGCAAGTAAGGGATGAACATAGACATCTGGCCGGATTTCTGCAGCCACATGTCATTCCAAAATAAAAATGGAGGCCATTTTGATGGACTTCATTGTGGGATTTTCGCGGAAGACAAGGAGGCACGACTTGATTTCCATGATAGTTGACACTCTGATGAAGAGTGCACATTTTATTCTTGTGCACACAACGCATCAGAAACTTGACATAGATAGAATTTTATCAGCGAGATAGTGAGACTGCATGGCATGCCTAAGAGGATCATATTCGATCGAGGATCGATGTTTACCAGACAATTTTGGACTAGTTTCCATGAGGCCTTGGGAACCCAACTTAACTTTAGTACCGCATATCACTTGGAGATAGACGCATAGATTGAAAGTATGAACCAAATCTTGGAAGATATGTTGTGTATGTACATGATGGACCAACATAAGCGTTGGGAATATTTCTTGCCACTGGTAAAATTTGCATACAACAATAACTATCAAGGCACCATTAAGATGACACCATTTGACTTTCTTTACAGGCGACCATGTCAGACGCCTTGAGTTGGGATCGACTGGAGGATAAGGTCTTAGTGGGACCCGAAGCGATCCAAGAAATGGAAGAACAAATGAAAACGATAAGACAAAGGATCAAGAAAGTGTAGGATCGACATAAGAGTTATGTTGATGCACATTGCGTTGACTGTAGTTATGAAGTTGGCGAGCGAGTTTTCTTGCGGGTGAAACTGCACAAGAGTTCGATCAAGTTTGGAAAGGGTGCTAAAACTTCTCCTAGGTTCGTGGGACCTTTCAAGGTTCTGGAAAGGAAAGGGCCCATGCCCTATCGACTAGCCTTGCCTAATTATTTGAGGCATATGCACGATGTTTTCCATGTATCTATTTTGATACATTATGTTAGTGATCCTACACATGTGATTGACATGAGTTCTTTACACGTATCAGACGAGGGTGCTCTCACGGCGGAGCCAATCCGCATTCTAGACCATTGCATTCAACAGCTACGACGTCGAACAGTCGATCAGGTCAAGTTCCAGTGGGAAAATTATAGTCCACACTCAACTACCTGGGAGGACGCTTATCATATGCATCAACACTTTCCAATTTTGTTTGATAGCTAGACATTTAGATATTGTCAGATACTTTATTTTTGCACTTGTATACTGTGAAACTTTGGGACGAAGTATGAAACAAGAGGGGGTGTATGTAACATCCCACTCTTGCGCACACCTTCTGTGACTTATTCTTTGAGGACACTTGCGTGCAAGTGATCCAGTTCATTATATGATTGTCTGCTTCGCTTATGGATTCTGATGATGAGATTGTGGATTATGATATTATGTTATGTTATTTATGTATAGATAGGTGCTATTGACTAGTTTCTCCTTAGTGTGTGAGACTCTTGATAGATTGAGGATGTTGATGGCGTTGATGGACCTCCTTGGACTCCATTTCGAGTCAAGGAGTGGACTGTATATAGTTTGGGTATTTATATTTATGCATATATGATCTATGATCAGGTATATTATGATGTTGTTTATGGATCGTTGACATGTTTCATTGATGGATGCAGGATGACGATTGCTTGTTAATTAGAATCACATTAGGAGTAAAGGGGTCATGCACGACAACCAGAGATATTGAGGGAGAGGTGTGGTAGCATCCCTTCCACAACCTATTAACACTCCCGCCATGGATCAAATTGTAGGTTAACCATTACCTAGCTCGAGAGATCCATGATGTCATGAGGGCATGCTGAGACAGTCGCTCACGAAGATTCTAAGGGGTGAGAAATAAGGCAGGGTCCTTATTTCTTAGAGGCCCTTAGTCTCCCACAAGGTCGCTTGATGGAGTATTGATTTCAAGGGTTAGATGTCTACCAAAATCAGTCAAAGGTGAATGGAACCCTTGGAGCACGTAGTGTGTCTTGAAGGGCACGTCACATAAACGAAACATGAATAAGGGTGAGTGGCACCCTTGGAGCACGTAGTACATCTTAAAGGGAACGTCGCCATTTTTAACATTGGTGATTCAATGAACCTAGGTGCCTAGAAAACAATATTTTATTTTGATGTGGTCATCCTTAAAATAAATTTTGTATGATTAAAGTTTATTAATTATAAAATTTACCTTAAAAAAATGCTAAGCCTAGTTTAAATTAAAGCCTAGGTCTAAATAGGGTATGAGGACTAAAAATTAATTAATCAATTAATAAAAGGGGGATGAAGAAAAAAAATTCAAATTAAGAATTTAAAGGAGAAATAATCTATATAAGAGTTAATTACTCTTTATTATGCAAAGACATGCTAATTTGGAACTTAGACAAACAGGGGAAATTAAATGCAAAAAAAAATGTGGAACACAGAAAGGAATCTAGTCTAGAGAACTTCCTAAATAAAACTCAACTAAGCTTTAAGTAATGCATCAGTCATCAAAAGAAATTAAGGGAATAAAGGGACAACAAGGGGAGTTTTTAGGAATGCTTTTAGGTGTGTGAGGGAAATTGTTAATTAATTTAATTATATAAATGAATTTCTGGTGCCACTAAGGGATTGGATGACAAGTGTACAGGGGAAAGTATTTTTCTCTAATTAAAATTTAATAAAGATAATTTAATGTGCAATTGGAAAGTGTCACTAAAAAGAACTCTATAAAAGTAATGGCAAGGAAGAGGAAGAGATAACGACTGTTATGCGTAAGTTTGTGTTGCTGTATTTTTCTTGGCTGATTTTTCTTGTGGTAGTTGGGATACCCAGCTCGAATAGAGAGTGGTAGCTCAACCTTGCGAGGTGAGCTGAGAACTACCTTTTCTCTGGTTTGTGTGCGTGGATCCTTTGTAGATTAAGGGGATCAGGGGGAAGAAGAGTACCCCTAGTGTTGGCCGGGAGGTACTGGTGAAGTCTTCACTGTTAGCAAGCAGGGAGTTGGACGTAGCAAAATCGTGGGAGGACACCTTCGAAATTCAACTCGTTGGATACAATATTTTATTTGAATTTGCATTTGTAAAGGATTTAGATTGTAATTATGTTGAAATTTGTCACAACCATTGTTATTCTTTATATCGTTGATGATTCCCTTGTCTTTGAACAAAATTTTGTATCGCTTGCATTCTTGCAGCAACTAAATTAATAAATTATTATGAGGCTCATTCATGTTTTGTGATCTGATTATTAAATTTTCCATATATTTTTAGTGAATATGCTAAGGAGAGTAATTTCCTATATCTTCCATCTATCTACTATTTTTAGGTTTCTTCTCCCTCCTAATATTACATGATTATTCCACCTTACTATGATGATATCCTTGATTATTGACTTGGGATTGATGCTTAGCCGTGAGTCTTCTTTACAAGCCCTTCCGATCCTATGATAATAGACGTTTCAGGTCTAGTGGCTGCATAGTCGAGCCTTGATGTTGTGTGCCAAATAAATCTTGAAGTCCCTCCTTGGAGGGCCAAGCTATGCATCCTTGCTAGCATTTCTGCTTTATGAATCTTGACTTAATTTAGCTTCCTACAAAACAACCATTGTTAGGTTTTGTTGGAGACATATAAATGGTTTGGATTAAGTATATTGAAAGTCTGCCTTGTGCAGGGAACCTAAAACCACTAGACTAAGGTTTATCCACATATCGATTGACTTTAAGAATTAAATTTTGATTGCTACCTAAATAAATATTGGCTTACTTCTATTTCACATCTTCCTAAATTGAACCATCAAATTTATTCCTTGTGTGTTGCTTGAAAGTTCCCACATTGTTGCTACTGTTAACTCTTATGCAAGAAGGTCTTGATACGAATTTTAGGATCATTTTTGTAATAAGGATCAATGGCACTGCCACCTTTTGAGAATGTCTTGAAACCCTTGGGCATGCGTTGTCAAGAACTAACCCAGACCCAACAACTCGAATTCGCCCAACTGATATGTTTCCCTTGGGGTGTTTTTTCTCAATTACTTATTCTGAGTGCTACAGGGAACCCCTGTCGTTTTTGTCTTCCTTGCGTTTCTAGGGGGGGATATTGTGTCTGCATTTTCCCTGGTCTTCCTAGTGCATAACCCCTGAAATTTTTCGTTGGGTTGGCTTCAGAAATGCGCCTAAGTCTGAATTATCTCCTGACGAATTATTTCCATAATTAAATGTTGCATGTGGCCTTCGATTTCGCCCAGAATCTGAGACTCCTGGCATTTTTCTAATTCTGGGATTCTCTTCTTCGTTAGCTATAAATTTTTTTCCAACTCTTCCACCATAAATTTTGTGAGACTGGATTGTTTTTGGACTGCATTTTTATTCTCTGCTCTATTTTATTTATTCGAGAGACCTTCCTTACCCAGCCTGATCTTCCTCATCGATCCAACACTTAGCATGAAACCGCTGTGAGTTCTAGCTGGGGCCCTTTTTCTGCGTTTTTTTCCTTCCTTTTATCGCTGCGTGGGACTGACTTTAAATGTTTTTAATAAAGTTTCAGAGGAGAGAAATCCGTGCCTCCAATGCACTTGTGGTCGAGAACGCCTTGACACATCTCTGATCTCTTCTCATCCACCTGCATCCTTAGATTAAAACCTCATGCTCCATTTACTTTATGAAGGAACTTTTACCCTTTAAAGATTTTATCTATTTTACCTTGAAGTGCGTAGATAAGGGGAACTCTAATTATTAATTTTCCTACCATAAGGCTGGGTGTCAAAGGTTTGCAAAAAGAAAAATATCAATTAAGTTTTTATGTTTAAAATCTTTTCAAATTGTGAAAACCTTAAATCAAGTGGAACTAGTTTAATGAAAACCCCCCTTAAGGAATATGGAGTTAGCTTAAATTAGTATCTTTGGCACATGCATCAATAATAAGCATTTACTCTTGAACTAACAAAGGTGTACGTAAGGATTGATTGGTTTAGATAATAGATTCCTCGCATGCATAAATTTATAATGTATTCAATAACTTTTGGTCCTTAGACTTCTTGCGCACGTGGATTCTAATGAAGGGATGATGTTCTAGATTGTAATTATAGAATGTATTGAATACGTCGCGTACCTTAGACTTATTGCGCAAATGGAATGTAATAAAGGAGATGTTGTTCTATATGATAAATTTTTAGCATGATTAAAAGATGATGTACTGAATGATTTGTAGTTACATTGGTGCCTTAAAATTTAATGAATAAACACTTGCGCCTTGTAGATAGACTTGGTGATTACCTTTTCACCTTGTTTAAGTTGGTGTTTACTCTGGCGTTATTCATGATGTGGGTGTGTGTTTGAATTAGAATTGTTTTACTCTTACGAATTAAATTAATATTGATTGATTATGTAATTGGTTCACTTTTGCACCATGGAATTAAGTTGACGTATAATTTATGAAGCAATTTGATTCTCTTGCTCCATTGAATAATTGATGTGATGGTTTATAACTTTATTATTCGTGCGCCTTGATTCATGTTAGTGATATTGATTGTGGACCTTTTGGTTCCGGTTGATTGTGTTAGTGGGATGTAGACACCTCCTTATTCCTCAGAACACTCGCCAGCCATGAGACCTTAAATGGTTAAAATCAATTGGAACCTGGGCTTAAGCATTTCTTATGTGTCCTAGAAGTCCTAACCTTGCAGGGTAGGATGGGTGGGTAGACATTTATATCACTTGTCTGGTTGAAGGTTGTTGCAATTTTCTTCAAGATTTCATTAGGTGCTAATCTACTACTCTGTTTATGTTTATGTGTCGCTACCCTTCGTTAATATGTTAATTGCGTTGTTATCTATTTCAATGAAGGGTAGCGGGTGATTCAGTTACTTGTGTCGTTATTCCATTTACGATGATGTTAATTGTATGTCATTACTAAATTAAGGATGTGTCAGCTTGAGGCGTGATTTAATGTTAATGCGTTAATTTTGTTTCGTTAATATTGAATGATGTGTCATTGATGTTGTTAGTAATTGTGATGTTTATTTCCTAATGCAAAGAATAACAAAAAAAAAATTACCCCTTGTAAGTCTCTTTCGTTGTCGTAACGAGAGGGCCATTACATACATTATGATTATGCTTTGGTTTTGAGTTATGTTGTGTTGAGTATTGAGATTTATATGTTACTTTATTTGATGTAGAATATTGATAGGTATTATGATGAGGGTTCCTGAGTGTGCAGGAAACGTGACATGATGAGGATTTTGATGGCATCGAAAAACATCCTTGGAATCCAGATTGATTCAGGGAGTGGACTTTTATTTGGTTTGAGTACTTGTTTTATATGCATATATATTTGATGATGATTTAGTTTGGATTTCATGTATATGGATTATTGAAATTATCTTTGTGAGTTGATGCAAGCATGGTGACACTTGGTAATCCAACTCACATATGGAGTAAAGAGGTCATACACAAATACCAGATGGATGAGGGAAAAGTGTGGTAATGTCCCTATCACATCCTACTAGCACTCGCGCCGTGACCTGAACCGAAGGTTAACAATTAACTTGTTCTAAGGGATTCACAATGTCGTGAGGGCAGACTAAGACAGTCACTCACAAGGATTACTGTGTACAATTCTTTGAAATTTGTAATTGTAATTTTAGTAAATCTGATCTTCAAGCCTTCAAGTCTTATTAGTCCGTGCCTTCGGCGGGGGACATTAGCATTCATTTGGTGGTCAATGATCGTTGACCACCTATTACTTGGTCGATTTTGTATATTAGTTGGTGCTTTTTGCATAAAAAAACACACGATATATTAATGTATCTTCATATTTTATTTTAATATTATTTATTTTTAAAATAAATTATTTTTTATATTTATTAAATTTGAAAAATTATATTTTTTAATTGGTTCAGAGTCATCTCATGTGACTTTATTACTGTGGTATGTGCAATTTGTTTTTGTGAATTATCAAACTTTAAAAATGAATTAAAAATAACATATTTCTAAGTGATCATTTTGGCACACTTTGACATTGCACACTCACATGCTTTGAACATTGTTGGAGTCGAGGTTTTGGCACAACATTGCTGCAGCCGAGGTTTTTGCAGTCTAGGCCACCGCCTCACAACCTTGCCACCTCCAGGCCATCGCCTCATAGCCTTGCCACCTCCACGTCCTCATCATTACATTATGAGATTAAACTACACCTAGTGCTTCTGTATTTCGATCTGAAAGGTATGTATATGGATCTATATTATGGGTTTAAACTACACCTAGTGCTTCTGTATTTCGATCTGAAAGGTCTGGATTTGGCTCTCGTCCTGGACCTGTAACTGCTCCTGCAGCATCGGCGCACTGTTGTTCCTGCTTTAAAAAGTAACCCTAAATATGGGTCTGATTTAAATAGATTTGATTTACATATGGGCCCATAAATCTTAAGTTCAATTAGGTTTATTCTATAGAGTAACAAAGGTGACGCTCATCTCATAACCGACTGGGTGCAGGCTCAGATTCAGTTGGACCAGTTTAGAATCTAGTGCCCGCAATTTTACCACGAGGGGTAAAGGAGCAAACAGCAGATACCAAGGTATAGGAAGTTGGCCGAGTGAAAGCAGCAGGGACAAGCCGCCAACAAAATTTATAAGATATTAATATTATGGGAGCAAGTCATTAATTACGCCGGGACACAATTAATGATCTTTTAATCTTAAATTATAATCTGATGGCTACACATTGAAGATGCCGGTATATTTTTAGTGGTCCTCCAAAATCAATGAGTCAGATTTATTGTTGATAACTTCCTTGCTTTTATGAATGCATTAGTTAACCTGTTTACTTTTTAACATTTACCTAATCATATTAAGAAATTACTATAACATCATATGATTGCCACGTTTAAATAATTAACCGTTGAGATTACCACGTTTAGCAGGCACTCCTTCAACTTCATTCTTGAAAATTACACGTATTAAACAAGTCAAGTTTCCATGCTATCACGGATTTAATCAACTTAATCAACTGTCCTCGCGTTTCCTCTACCTTGAATTTCCTAAATATAAACCTTTCGACGTTCACCAACCGCGAGTTAACGACTGTACTAGTATATACAACAAGCTTCTTTAATGGCAGAAACAAGGCATTGGGAATTTAATTCGTCTTCCCGAAGAAGCGAACTTGATCACAAAATGAAAAAACTTAAAGTCTAATTCAGACTTTCCTTACTGCAATTCCACGTGGTTTCGCTCGACCACTGTCAATTGTAAGGCTCATGCCCAGGGAGCGTATTCTGCGGTCGCTCTTCGAATCCTGTGGACTCCTCCAAGGTGGTGGGAAGATATCCTTTGTGCACAGCGCTGGCATGCCCATGGGATCACTACGCACTTATAGTAAGGGTAGTTAAAGGCCTCGAGGACTTTATCGGGGTTTCCATTGCTTCGCTCGACCTCAACGAGCTCTGGGATTTCCCATTTTCCTGTTGTAATGCCCCCCTCTAATTCCTCCACTACCGGACACCTGTGCGCAACGTTGTACAATGCAAACGGATGCAAAAATTTGAAAGAGGTCTACGCTTGCAGAAAAGGAAGGAGTGGCAATGATGGTTGGGCCACGGTTGCTCACTTATATATATCTTTTTCCTCAACTAATGGCAGTGGCGATTTGTAGCTAGTGGTGCTCCATATAGCTTTGAACTTGTATAGCGGTTATACCTTAGCACATTACAGGCCAAAATGCAACCTTCCTCCCAGATGGCCATGGATCCCACCCACTTGCCTTTCTTTTTCACTTACACGTCTTTAAATTATGTTACGTGTAATATTTTTAACATTGGTATAAAAGTGTTTTACTTTTTATTTTTAATTCTTTATAACTTTTAACATATTATTATTTTTAATCTCAATGGAAAATCTATCAAGGATGAGTTGCAAAGCTTAAGGATGAGCTGCAGAGCTTACTGCATATTGTCATGGCAATTTGGCTAAAGCCTCAACATTTCCTCGGGGCATTAAGGATCTGGCTCCGGTGTTGGGTGAGTGTATATAATCGACATTACTGCATCTATAATATAA
>JASDQU010736791.1:132181-144933 GCA_032191745.1 Picea mariana | reverse complement strand
AACCACAGCTTCTTCTTCATTAACGTCACTCCCTGTGCTATTATTGTCATAGTCCTCTTTGGCCATAAGTGTGAAGTCATTTAGTTTATCTTCAATAGATGAATCATTATCCTCATCATCTGAAGGATCATCATCATTGTTTGCACAAAGACTTTTCTTCTTAAAGTTATTCTCCATTGACAGGGAGATAATGGTCCAACTCTACCTCAAAATATTCAGTCGTCTAGACTGCCAAAGTCACAATTATCTAACATCCAAACAAGATACAATAATATTCCATCATCCCTATATATCAAGGATGTATCTGTATAGAGAAAATACAAGAATTAAATCAAACATTTTAAATTCAATTTTACAGAGTCTATGGAATACTTATATATTACAATTGATAGACGAATTGATTGTGGTTTTTCTCCTCTCCACCTAACCGTAGTCTTGGAGGCATTCATTCTTAGCAATCTGGCCACCCCCATGCCAAGCCAAGATATCACTAGGGAACTTTTTCATTTTCTTAGAGATTCTTTCTCTATAATAGCTTCTATGAGGTTTATTATATGCTCCCTCATCATCAAGCTCGTGACCTTATTCTCTGGTCAGGTTTTTCCTAGGTTATCTCCAGTAACAAGAGCAACTTATTCTTTCCTTTCTTCCTCTTAGCATATCCAGGTCGCACTCTCCCTGTGGGCATGGTCTCCTTCTTGTCTTCCTTTGTGTGTATCCTTGCACACATTTTCTTTTCCTCCCCAGGAAGGTTCTAGACTTGTCTTATTCCTTCTGTCAAAATGAACTTGGCTCATTCTGGGCCTACAGGAACTGTACTCTGTGGTGGTACTTTAGGCTAACAGTATTTTGTCTCCTCAGCCATATTGTCCATGCTTCCATTCATTGGGGTAGATGATTGTTCGACCGCCAATTCTTCTTTCATTAACTGATTTTTCCTTGGGATCAAGATGAGGCTTATTATTTCAAGAAATATAATTTGGGTTTGTTGGCATAGGGAAAGACCCTGAGTTCAACTCTTACAGCACACCAAGAAACCCTAACTATTGTCCCTTTTGGAAACACCTGCGAAGCAGATGCAGTCTCACCCGAAGTAGCAATAGGGGGTTGCAGGACACAAGTGTCTACAACAAGAGGAAATGCAAAGTGATTCCAAAACACAACACAAAATGATCTAGATATTCTTTACCACCCTTAAGCTTATTCTGCAAAGTTATATCTATGATTTAACAATCATGCAATAGCAGTATAACAGCTAACAAATAACACATCATCAACCACAAAGATAATAAGATATACGTGGTTCACCCTCTCCCTAGGGCTACGTCCATAAAATTGTGTTTCTTGATATATTAGATGAAAACTTACAGTTCTCTCTATGCACTTAGTTGAAGATATTCTCTCTTTCTCTCTTTCTCTTCCCTCCCTACGCACCTAGCTATAGGGTTGATCTTTGCACCCAGCTGAAGATCCAAAATACAGACTCAATATTGCTCTCGACAATAGTAATAGCAACAACAACGACTAACAACCAATTATCGAATAACAACCATAACAATATGAATGGACCACGTCCCAGGTCCTCTAGACCTTTATTTATACATTACATGACCCTCAAACAACCTTAGACCAATGTCTAGGTGTCACAAACCCTAGATCCAAAACCCAATGTCTAAAACCCTAGGTCTACTTGACCCCCATTTTCAGGGCTTTGCCAGGTTGTTCTTCCTCCTTTTACATGAGGTTATCCAAGCATTCGTTGGTGTCTTTTTCCACTTTTGAGTTCTCCATGATCCCTTTTCTTTGCTTCTTTATCTTCCTTGATCTTCTCTTCCAACGAATATATTTTCCTTTACTTCACTCCTTCTTTTCTTCTTCTTTAACCACTTCAACCCTTACTCGATTACTGTTCTTTCCGTGTAGTTCGTACTTCTCCTTTCTTCCTTAATATTCTCTTCCTTCCATAACCAAGGGCCAACAAGTCCCCAACACTCACATTTGAATCGTCCCGAGTCAATGCAATACTGAGCCTTTTGTATCACTTCGACTGCAAACTGCATGGAGTAGCCTGTGATTTCTACTTTGTCCCTCCCTATCTTGTGTAGACTATATTTTCTACGTATGGTACCTAGTTTCAACTACACCTAGTACCTAGACCCTTCTTCCTTAGATTTTACTGAGAGCTACGAGGCAGTTGGTTGTCACAATACAGCTTCAACCGACTCTCATTCACTAAACCATCCTTCCATTCTCCCTTGAGAGTCTTCAATTACGCAACTCCTCCTTCTGTGACATAAGAAACCTCAAATGGTTCGAGCCAATGTGTCTTGAACTTCCATGGATGCTTCATGAACTTGTTGTCATATAATAGTACCAAATCTCCTTTCTTAAATGTTATTTCTATCATGGTAAGCCTTCTCTTGTTCTTTTCGTATCTGTTGATGAAATCCTGCAATAAATATGCCTTCCTCTAGTTCGATCAACTATGTGATCCTCTCTTGAATAGAGCCTATGTCATCCATACCTGCAAATGTTGCAATTATTAAACTAGGAACCAAATATTCCATAGGTACCACTGCTTCCAACATTTTATCCAAATCAATATTAACTTTCTTCTTATATTTGGGATTCATTCTGTAGGGTATCTGCTTGATGGGTCTTGCATCTGGTCTCAAGGGGATCTTAATTTCTCCCATGGGACCTTTAATTCCCTTCATGTCTGTGAACTTGATTGGAAACAAATCCTGATATTCATGCAATAGCTCTGTGATCTTGCTAATAGTAGCATCATCCCAATAGTCTCCAACATTTTCTAACTTAGGTGTTTGCTCGGTCCCAATATTAAACTTCCTAATTTTAATGGGTTGTCCAACAAAGGGTAATTCAATCCCTGGCCCTTCTATGTCTCTTTTTCCTTCAGTTTCTAAAATGTTTGCATCCCTTGGGTCATCATCCTCATCAACATTAATATTGCAGCACTCCTGTAACCAGTGAAGAGGTGTAGTCCATTCATATTTTTCTTGGTCAAGAGCGGGGTTAGGTTCCTCCTCAAAGATCGTTTGTCTTATGATTTGTAAATCCTGATCTACTGTAGGGTACTGACTTTCAAATAAGGTAGCTATAAATTTCTTATTCATATCATACCAATCTGTAGTGACAAATCACAGTTCTTCTTGAAGATATCGATTGATAGGTGTAGTTTCCAATGTGTTAATGAACTTATGTACCCACTTCTCTTTAGGAATGTTTCTCTAGGCCTCCTCACAAATTCTCATATGGTCCTTAGGACAAATCTGACCTGTGTAACAAGATTTGTGTCCTTCATCTTGGTCTGAAAAGTGCACTGTTAATAATGTGCGACATTGTTCCCATTCTGTGATGTTCTTTTTGTGTGTTCCCTGCCATCTAGTTGGTTTGGCTTTCAAGTCTTCGTCCAATGCCAACATCCTCTATTGTACTGGTACAATTCTCTCAGATTCAGCTAGAAATGTCTCCAAATGATTCAAACCATCAAATGTAGGAATATTACTTACTTTTGTGCCCATCCAACGAACTACTCTAGTCAACCTAGCACATCTTTGTGTAGAGACTTCATACATTTTGTTCTGTCAGTTTTCCAATACTTCCTCTTAATCTAATGAACAGGCACTTTCACATCGCCAGTTGCGATTTCCATCTGTCATAGGATTAATGTAATCTTGTTGTCTTGTTGTCAGCTTGTAGATGTTCTCTAGCTCATATGTGCGGTATTCTTCCCTAATAGGTTTAGTGTATCTGCGACCTTCATCTGGGTCCAGAGGTGTAATGACCTTAAGGCCATTTCCTTTGAATGTGATTCTTCTCTTCCTTATGTCAACAACATTTGAATTATTGAAATCCCAATCAATTCCTAACATCACAGAATAAGGACAACTATCATCAACAATATCAAACACTTCGAAGTCTACAAATTTCCTTACCCCATCGATGTCTACAGGGACATGCTCCAGTCTTCCAAAGGGGCTCACCACCTACTAATTATCCATCCTGAGCCTGATAGGGGAGTAAATCAATCTAGGTGTTACACATTAAATTCTCACACCTAGGTACCTCGCCCTAAGTGACGTAAGTGTCATATAAGTGTCTCATACACCTCAACACCATGGAATAACCCATGTCACAATCCCTAGTCAATGTGGAGGATGGATCTATTACATGAAGGCCAAAATACCAAGTGCACATGAATTATTATTATTATTCATGAAAACAAAATTAATTAAGTGTGAAAATCCACCTCACATTTGGTTTCCTATTTTTTAGGGAAGGTGGAGAATCTCATGGATGATTGAAATATTTCCTCCTTAAAATCCTTGAGAGATATTTCCTCCCTAAAATCCTTAAGAAATATTTTCTCCCTAAATATCTTAGAGATCCCTTTTTTAGTGGATCTGATGAGAGATCCTCTCCATGGTGGTTAAGCCTCCAAATCCTATATAATGAGGGATTTCCATGGAGGAGGAAGGCATGGAGAAGTTTAGAGATACCAAACTTATGATCTCATAAGGAATAAAGCAAATTGGAGGTATCAAACTTATGGTCTTGGGAGCTTTGTGCAAGGGTTGGACGAGGAGGACTTGGAGAGGTTGTTGCGACTTCATCAATGGTTTGTAAGTATCTCTTTTGAGTTCTCATTAATACATGTTCTTGGCTTGTTTCCTTCAAGTTTGTGCACATTTGCATGAGCTTCTCTCTTTGGATGAATCTAGTTTTAAACTAATCATGCTATAATAGGAAGTATACTTTGTCTTTGTTGTTCATTGGATTGCAAGACTCATTGAAGGACTTGGAGATCAAGTTCAACTTGGACTGGGCGAGGGAAAAATTCATAAAAAGGTACTCATATCTTATTCCTCTTCTATGTTTTTAAGATTAGCTATGATTAAAGGAAAGTCACTGTTCAAAGTTATCACTTTTCTGTCTTGGTCATAGGGGTCTAAGATCCAAGAGGGAATTCACATGTCTGCAGGGGAATTTTCTTACAACAGAAATTGGCGACTCCACTGGGGAACGACATCGATTTCTATTTCATTGGATTGTCCCTGCCCTTTTCCTACCTTTTATATCAGTTTTACTGTTTTTTTTTTATCCATTACCTTTCTCCTGTCTTGACTAGCAATTTCACCATTTTTTGTGCATTCTGGGTGAGTTTTTCTTCATTGTTTTTTATTGTTTTTTGAATTTCTGGGTGGATCAATGCCCCCCTGTAGGCCATATCAGGGCACTGATATCTAATCCGATCTCCACTACAGTGCTTTAGGGAGTGTTGAAATGCTCTATACCCTTGAGACATGGAGTGTTGGTCTCCTTCTTGGAGGATGTTTGCCATCTTTTGCTCAGATTTGTTTAGCCTGTTTTGTGGAAGTATTTACCCATACTCTATATGTTGGTTTGTGAATTTATTTAGGTTGATATTTGGTGCTTATCACTCCCTATTGTATTTATTGGCACTTGAAATTTTTTCAGAAATGTGAAACTACCCTTTCTAGCTGCTTGTTTTGTCAAGACAATTTGAGTGATTTCTCTTTCTCTCTGTCTTTTCTTGGATTCTTCTCTGCATCTTCTTGTACTCCTTGAATTTTTTTCAGTTTTTAAATCCTTGATTGAGTTCTTTTTAGCACAAGTTTCTACTTGTTTTCTTTTAGTTCTCATTGCTTTGAGTGCATGCTTTGTATGAAACCTTTGTCGCTTCGTGTCTTTTTCATCTGCATATGACTCTTTCTTCTAATTGAAAGTTGTGGAGCATTGAAGGATTTGTATTTAATTTATTTATACATTAGAATAAAATAAAGAAGATAGTTTCATTATTTATTTTGGGTAGTGAAACTAGATTGAATTTGAAGTAGCGAAATTGCATGGTTTTTGGCATTTCGAGACATTGCACATATGGGAATGATAAACGTTTTTTCCTTCTCGTAATATAGCTTTCATCGAAGTAAAATATTTGCATTCTCATTTCTTTGCATTGTTTATATTCGGTCAAAAAATCATTTAGTCCACGCCATTTTCCTCTTGAGTAAACAACAGCCTTAAAAATCAAGCGCTAAACTAAAATTTATTAGAAATTTTTATATTTTTTGGTAGCAAACCTACATTATCTTAGGGTGCAGGGCTTTGGAATAGGTATGAAAGATAACTTTCCAAAGTTGTAAACAAACATAGAATCTTGAGTTAGGGAGTGGTGAAATCCACTTGCTACATTTTGTCCTGGGAAGCCCTTCTAACACAAGGGTTAATCACGAAGTCACATTAGGGCCAACAAAGTTACTCACCCTTCTTTATTGGTCTAAGTGTAGATATTGAGCGTATTATTGGGGGTCACTTGAGGGTATACCCAAGATTATTTGTGGGAGCCTCTCGATTTGATTTCGGGCTAGATACCCTGCCTTTGCGCGTGGATCGGACTATCGATTGTTTCCCCATGCATCATTGTTGTAGTTGGTAACCTTAGTAGCCTGTTTCGTTAGGGTCTTTACACGAGGTGACTGTGGAGGGGAAAGTCTTCATGGTACCTGGAATCGAAGTTGGCCAAACTCACTCGGGCTCCTTGGAGGGTATACCCACGATTATGTGTGGGATCTTGCACCAGGGTGTAAGTCCGTTAAGCAGGTCATCAACATAAATTTTCCACCTGATCTATCTCAGCCCCTTCTTACATTGTTCCCATGATGTTGGATTTCATCACCAACTAGTGTGTTCATTGTGAGAAGGTTTTTTTTGTTTGCTTGCTTCCTAGATTTTTAGCGTGTGTTGTTTATTTTCCCTAGCAGACTCTAGGTTGGATCTTTGTTTAATGGCATCAGTTCCCAAAACTACCAATGGAGCAACCTGTGCTCCGAGGGAACCTTTTGTTTTTCCTTCTTACGAAAATGTTGGTCCTCCTTACATCACTACTTTGATCCTTCCAGGTCTCACAATTGGGTTACCAGTATGATTGCTTTCCACTCCAGTAATCTCGAATGCAGCTAGTGCTTCATATGTAAGCACACCACCCACACATCAACCTCATGTTGACCTTTCTCCTTCTTCACCCATTAGGTCTCCTTCCCTTTCTCCTTCTTCGCCTAGTGAAATCTCTAAAGTGAGTAGCCAGGTTGATAAGAAGAAGAAGAAACGGAAAGAGAAGAAGAAGAAGAACCAGAAAGGGACCAAACCTCCAACTACATCAGATGTTGGATCCAAGCAACCAGCTACTGTTAATCGTACTGGGAGAATTGATGAGGTCGATATGAATACAATGAAGAATCTGAAACCAAAATTCCCTTACAGTCTTTGTAAGGGTGACCACTTTTTGAGGGATTTCCCTGGTCTTCCCAAGGTATTAGAAATGTGTTCCTCCACATCATCAACCCTTGTTGGACATGTTGGTAATTCCCTGTCAACTAGTGACGTTAAGGTTGGAAAGAAGAAGACAACTATCAAATTTCCTTGCATGTTATGTGAAGGTGATCATTACTCTCACCTTTGTCCTTGTATGAACTATGCTTCTTCTCTTTTGAAAATTCTTCAACTTCCAACTAGTTATCGTAAGATTCCTCCCAACCCATCATTAGTTGATGGAATGGTCAATCTGGTTCTATCCTCGGTTAGTCCGGTTGATCAGGTGGTCAATCTGGTTTCATCCTTAGTTGAACCACTGACCAAAGTAGTTGATCTAGTTCCGTCATCGACGATCAACCCTACTTTTCATCTAAAAAGTGAAATCCAAGTGACCGATCTAGTCCCTTCACTGGTCAGTCCCACCCTTCATCCAAAGAGTGCCAAAGTGGTCGATCTAGTTCTGCCATTAGTTGATCTAACTCCTCCCTTGAGGAGTGCCAAAGTGGTTTCTCCAAATACATCATCGGTCAATCCCACTCCTCCTATGAAGAGTTCCAAAGTGGTTGCTCCAGTTACATCATCGGTCGATCCCACTCTTCATATAAAGAGTGAACCCAAAGTGGTTTCTCTGGTTACTCCATTCGTCGACCCCATTCTCCACTTGGAGAATAATACCCAAGTGGTCGATCTGATCCCATCATCAGTCGATCCTAATCTCCCTATAAAGAGTAAACCCAATACTGCCCATGTTTTTCTCATTGATACATAATCTACTGTGCTGGGGGGCATTCCTCCTTCTCCCGCAAAACCCCCTCCAAGTAATGAGGCCATCCTTTCTGATTGGGGTGTGCTAACTTGACCTCGTCTTCCCTCTCACATTCCTTTCAATATTACAGTACAAGTTTGTGGTCGGGTGGTTCCTCAGACACTAATAGATGAAGGTCCGTCCATTAGTATTTTATCCTCTATTTCTTGGCAAGATTTCGGTTATCCTTAGCTTGTACCAGTTACATAGAATCTATTAGATTTTAACAGAAGAATTTGTCACTCTTTAGGAGTCCTACCTCATTTTCCCATAACTTTGGGAGGGAAAACTATCTTTATTGATGTTATGGTAGTCCACTATCTCTTGGATTTTGATTTAATCCTTGGGCAAGATTATGTCTATGCCATGAAAGCTATTGTGTCCACTTTGTTTCGTCTGATATCTTTCCCTCACGATGGAATAATTGTGGCTATTGATCAACTCTCATGTGTTGGTCCTAATTTGATTACAAACCCAATGACCTCCCTAAAAAATTCTTATATGTAGGCGATATCGCCCCCGACACAGGTCAATTATGTGGCGTTATCTCCCATGCCTTCCGCTATTGATGAAGATGACTTGGATCTGGTAGTTGACATGGTTATCTCTTTGATAGGGTCTTTGGAGCTTGTTCTCCTTACCCTTGTCACAACCCTCGACATGGTGTCCTTCTCGAGCATTGTTCTTCCATCTAATGAAGATCTCTTGGAAGCCATGTCTGAGTTTTGTCCCTTGACATGGTTTCCTTCCAGAGCGTTGTCCTCTTAGAAGCCATGATCAAGAGGAGAGGGTATGAGCATGGTTTTCTGATTTCAAGCTCATTAAAAAATGAAACCAACTATGAGCATGGTTTTCTGATTTCAATCTTGTTAAAAAATGAAACTAGCTACGAGCATGGTTTTGCTTCTCTATGGAAAGCTCGTTAAAAAAAGAAACAAAGGTCATGAGCATATTTTTTCTTCTTTGTAGCAAGCTCGTTAAAAATGAAACAGAAATCTGGGGATTCAACTTGGAGCCCTGAGCATAGTTCTTTTCTTGTGTCAAGCTCGTTAAAAAATGAAATAGTCGCCTCTCATACCAAGTCGATTCTTTCGTTAGGTCTCGTATTTGAACCTTCATTTCATCCACCCTTATCCTTTTTCTCGATCTAGTACAAAAATTGGTGACAACCTCAAAGTCGGTGAATGAATTGAAGCTTGGGGGGCATGTCTCCAGCCTTTGATTATCATTATGGAGTTAATCTCCTAGATTTTCAAGCTAGGGGCCGAGTACCAACCATCCGTGGGTATCCCTACCTTTGGAAATTACATTGGGAATTTACAAGCATAGTTTAAATTTATTTCAAGCTTGTGTAAAACTGAAACCAATACCGAGCTTAATCTTTGTACTTTCTTGTTCTCATAAATGCATGAGAATGTAACCGAGTAGACTTTTATAACTTTTTTGGACTCATAAAGGTTATACAAAAAAGGAACCTGCTGGAGTCTCCTTTAATCTCTTTTCAGACTCTCTAAACATCAAAAGATTGTCGAGTGATCTTGCTTCCTTTTCACACTCATTAAAAGGTTTGAAAGGGCATATTTCGAGTGGTATTTTATCTCTTTTTCGGCCTCACGATACTAACATTACGAAAAAGAACAACCTTGGAGTCACCTTTAAGTTCTTTTTAGACTCTCTAAACATGAAAAACCACTGAGTTTTCCTTCTTTGGACTCGTTAAAATCACACATTGAAGGGCCCATATGGGAATGAACCCTTATTTCTTCCAGTTCATTAAACAAAGGAAGAGGGACTTACCGAAGGTGAGTTATATCGAGCATGTGTTATCCTCCTTGATCTCGTTAAATTAAAAAGAGGTACTAATCTATCTGGGTGGGGGGAAATTGGAGGAAGTGGGTCAAGTTTTTGAGAATCCTTTATGGCAGCTTTTGTCACCCTTGAACATGGCACCTGTTTGCGTCTCATCTTACAGTTGGGTAATCTGCTTGTCTTTGAGTCATACCAATTCCATGTGTCGCCATACTTTTTTGTCCAGTCGAAGAGTGCTCTTGTTTTCGTCACATTACATTTTGGTACTCGTCGAGTCAATGTTTCCAAGTCAGTTGTTGTGCCTCATCACGTTCAAGGGAATTTTCACTTCAAACCATCCATCTGCAATATCACTAGTTTTCATTTCCTGTGTCAGTCCATACTCATTTGATTCACCATCTTACATCACTTTCCTATGCTAGTTTCATGTCGATGATGGGGGATACATCAAGGCCCTCCTTCGAAGAGACTTTTCCTGTCGACTTCAACACATCATCCGGGAATTAGACTTAGAAACCAGTTAGTACCTTGGGACTTTCATGCCTCAATGGCAGGCCTCCTTGCTTTTGAAAGTGGGTTTACATGATTTACCTATGATCATATGATTCCACTAATGTTCGAGTTAAACTCATCTATTTACATTCGTCGGATTGTACTAGGTTACCTTGGGAGTCATTGACATCACTAGTGATTCCCCTCGCACTTGTTAATAGTTTACCTCAATGACACGTAATCAAGTGGTTTCTACCATGTTCAACATCAAAACATACATTCACATGGCTAGATTCGTACAACATCGAGATTGGGACGAAGATCCTGGGTTGAGATTTCACTCTGTTAAACTGCTTTTCCCAGGTTGCGAAGGAGATCATTTGAGCATGTTGATGTATAAACTGTCACATAGTTCCACATTGTATTGGTCTGTGGCTATGTTTTATCATCTCGTAGCTCCACTATGTATTTTTCATGGCTACGATCAGTTCATGTCATGGTGGTATGGATCCGCATTGTATCTTTGGTGGCCATATCCTTAGTCAATATTTTTTCATGGATCCACAGTGTATTGGTCGGCGGTCATGCTTTGATTCATATCATATTTAGAGCATAGGTATGCCTACCCCAGAAATGGAACATATATTAATATTGTTTGATGGTTGTTTTCAGCTTCTTCCAAGTTCTATGAATCCACACCCTTGCATTAAATATTTGTAAAGTGTTTTGGCCATCATTCTCTCTTCTGACCTCACACTTTAGGGGGAATTCTATTACACATGAAATTTTCACACCTAGGTACCTCGCCCTAAGTGTTGTAAGTGTCATATAAGTGTCTCATACACCTTGACACCATGGAATAACTTATGTCACAATCCCTAGTCAATGTGGAGGAGGGATATATTACATGAAGGCCAAAATACCAAGTGCATATGAACTATTATTATTATTATTGAAAAATAAATTAATTAAGTGTGAGAATCCACCTCACATTTGGTTTCTTATTTTTTAGGGAAAGTGGAGGATCTCATGGATGGTTGAAACATTTCCTCCTTAAAATCCTTCAGAGATATTTCCTCCCTAAAATCCTTAAGAAATATTTTCTCCCTAAATATCTTAGAGATCCCTTTTTTAGTGGATCTAATGAGAGATCCTCTCCATGGTGGTTAAGCCTCCAAATCCTATATAATGAGGGCTTTCCATGGAGGAGGAAGGCATTGAGAAGTTTAGATATACCAAACTTATGATCTCATAAGGAATAAAGCAAATTGGAGGTATCAAACTTATGGTCTTAGGAGCTTTGTTCAAGGGATGGACGAGGAGGACTTGGAGAGGTTGTTGCTACTTCATCAATGGTTTGTAAGTATCTCTTTTGAGTTCTCATTAATACATGTGCTTGGACCATTTCCTTCAAGTTTGTGTACATTTGCATGAGCTTGTCTCTTTGGATGAATCTAGTTTTAAACTAATCATGTTAGAATAGGAAGTATTCTTTGTCTTTGTTTTTCATTGGATTGCAAGACTCGTTGAAGGACTTGGAGATCAATTTAAACTTGGACTGGGAGAGGGAAAAATTCGTAAAAAGGTACTCATATCTTCTTCCTCTTCTCTATTGTTTAGCTTAGCTATGTTTAAAGGAAATTCAGTGTTCTTAGTTAGCACTTTTTTGTCTTGGTCATAGGGGTCTAAGACCCAAGAGGGAATTCCCCTGTCCACAGGGGAATTTTCCTACAACAAGGTTTTCCCATCAGTTCCCAAGTCTACTTTGTCATAACATTTACTTCTGATCCCAAGTCGAGGACCACATATTCCATGTCATAGTCTCCAATCTGAGGGCTAAGGTGTAATTCCTTGTTTGTCCTTATTTTCCTTGATACTTGATTCACAACTCTACTTAGCATAGGGTCTATTCTTCCAATTTCATGTTGGATTACCAAGTTTTGTAATTATTCCACAGGTTTTTCATATTTAATCAAATTGATACAAGTGTATAAGAAGTCCATGAGCTTGCTTACCTCTTTTCCTTTTTTAGCTGAGATAGACTAATCAAATGCTGGTGGAATTTCGCATTCCTTGACTTCTGGTTGTGCTTTAGATGAAGAAACTTGTTCTCCTATAAATTCGTTCCTTGCTTCTTCGAAAGTATGCCTCTCTCCTTGGATCAAACAACTATTCCTTCTCTGCAACTCTTTTGATCCCTAATCCTTATGTAGTCTTTCCTATAGTGACCCTATATTCTCCTATAACAGCACATCCTCTAGTAATAAAAATGACTTTGGGGTCCTCACCA
>JASDQU010736791.1:121068-131373 GCA_032191745.1 Picea mariana | reverse complement strand
ATTCTTTATTGTGTTTTTCTGGGATCTGAAAAATTAAATGACCTGTCAGAGTCTTAAACCTCTGATCAAATTCCCAAACAGGTTCAGTGACCTTCTGCTTGATTTCCTTCAACTCTGTAATGCACTGCGAATCTGACTTAGGTTTATTGAACTCCGCACTCAAAGCAGTCTTATTGTCATTCAATGGTTTAGGTTGTCAAGGTCTTGAAGCAAAATTCATATACCAGTTCAGAGCGCAATCCCTCAAGGTAGTACTAAACTTAGTTCTCCTAACAACTTCGCCAGTTACTTTCTCAATGCTTCAGACAACTTCGCATAGGAATCAATGTTGATCGGGATCTTCAAATCCATCTCCTTTGAAGATAAGTAACCTCATTTCATCTTCCATAGATATTCCTAGGTTTCTCGACTAAGTATGTCCTAAACTTCTTGTAACAGTACTCTGGTTTCTCTGACTACTCTGGTTACTTTGGTTACTTAATGCTGCGAAAACAATAGGAGGAGTAATATTACTTACTTCAATAGTAGGCACAATTCCTAAAGTTTCTGGTTCTCCCTGATGAATTTCTTCTGATCCTACCTCCTCTATTCTTGCAGACTCTGAATACTCTTCGTCTGTTAGATCTGTGTCTTCTCCACTGTAGAATCCCTCGTCTCCGTAGTTTTTCTTAAATAGGTTCGTGAGAGGAACCTCTCTGAACGATATCCCACTGCGCGTGAGTCCAACCTCTGTCACGGTCGCTGTCTAAATTCCTGCACATTAGCTTCACTATATCTTTAGGATATTCTTCTCATGCAATAACATCTTAATCCTCAGTTTTAAAAAGTGTAGGAACTTTCCTCTAGGTCCCTTAAATAAATATCTCTTTGCTTGACTATACGATTCTACTCTGTCAATAGAAAACTTAGTAATGTATCCTCCAATAGTGCTATCAAACCATATATCCACTGCTCTAGACACAGTGTTATCGACTCTCTTGAATTTCTTGATCAGCATCGTTGTCCAAACCACAGGTGGTCTCGGTCTGATTTCAAACTAGATGTATGCTAGTTTGACTAACTACCTATATAATTCCTTATGAATTCCTCAAAATAAAATCTTGTGTATGTCAGTAAAGATGTACCTTCCCAACCAGTCTTATGTACTAATGTTAGGATTCTTGTTTTGAGCTTCAGCGAAGTCCTTCTCTTGTTCTTCTATCCACTTCTGAATCTTTGTCTTTAATGGAAACCACCTTGACATTCCCTCAAGAAGATCCCGATCCCGACAACGGAACCATTTGTTGGCACAAGGGCAGACCCAGGGTTCAACTCTTATAGTGCACCAACAAACCCTAACTATTGTCCCTTTTGGCAACACCTACGAAGCAGAAGCAGTCTCACCTGAAGTAGAAATAGGGGGTTGCAGGACACAGGTGTCTACAACCAAAGGAAATGCAAAGTGATTCCAAAACACAACAAACAATGATCTATATATTCTTTACCACCCTTAATCTTACTCCACGAAGTTATATCGTTGATCTAACAATCATGCAATAACAGTATAACGGCTAACAAATAACACAACATCAACCACAAAAACAATAAGATATACGTGGTTCACCCTCTCCCTAGGGCTACGTCCACAGAACTGTGTTTCTTGATATATTAGATGAAAACATACAGTTCTCTCTGCGCACTTAGCTACATATATTCTCTCTTTATCTCTTTCTCTTCCCTCCTCACGTACCCAACTTCAGGGTTGATCTTCGCACCCAGCTGAAGATCCAAAATACAGACTCAATATTGCTCTCGACAACAGTAATGGAAACAACAATGACTAACAACCAATTATCGAACGACAACCATAATAATATGAACGAACCCCGTACCAGGTCCTCTAGACCTTTATTTATACATTACATGACTCTCATACAACCTTAGACTGAATTCTAGGTGTCGCAAACCCTAGGTATAAAACCCTAGGTCTACCTGACCCGCATTTTCAGGGCTTCACTAGCCTGTTCTTCCTCCTTTTCTGTGAGGTGCTCCAAGCATATGTTGGTGTCTTTTTCCGCTTGTTGAGTTGTCCACGATACCTTTTCTTTTATGCTTTATCTTCCTTGATCTTCTCTTCCAACGAATAGCTTTCCCTTTACTTTGCTCCTTCTTTTCTTCTTCTTTAACCACTTCGAACCTTACTCAATTATTGTTCCTTCCGCGCAGTTCTTACTTCGTCTTTCTTCCTTAATCTTCACTTCCTTCCATAATCAAGGGCCAACAGGGTCATTTTGACATAACGAACCCTCTCTACAGTTTCCTCACTCTTTCCTCTAGTGATATCATGGCCAGTACTTCAAGGCTTCACCCCCACAGTCAGTTATTGACAATCTAAACAATAATACATTTAAATTGTTCACATGCCATAGCATGGTAATCATAATTAATGATTAACTACACGATGGGGGAAACATGGGTATTACAGTGGGTTTCATGGGAAACCTTACAACCACCATGATAGCCGAATCAAATGAACTATTCATGGTTAGAAATTGCATGCTAAATTTATTTTATAAACAAAAATCTAGAGAGAGTTTTATTTTGAAAATATATACACTTTATAGCTATGAGAAAAGCAAGGCATGTTGTAATCGTATTAACATTCATGAATGTGTTGTATAGTTCCATAGAAACAACTGTTGTAATGAAGTGAATGTGTTGGACAGTTACATGGTAGAACTCGAAGGTTCCTCACATGTGGAAACGTGACTTGCATTTTGAAACAATAGAGAAATAACATATAAAATATCACCACTATAACATAAATTAGTCCATTTGAAAGTCCTTACCAAGTTTACCAAGTCTAGTGGCAAAGTATTCAGGGGCATGAAGGAGTTTATCCCATAGTGAAGGTAAAGGCATCATAGGAATAAACAAAGAAGACAGAGGATGGTTGTTTTTATTAGCTACTATATATCATGATCTACACGCATTTGTAGAATTGCCCATGTGGATTGATGGATGGTTGCATCATCAAAAGAGATGCAAACCAAATTTGAATTGTGTACAATTATAATTATAAATTCTCTTTTTTGAAGGGAGTGAAATTCCTTTGAATTATACAATGACCTATGCTGAGAGACAATGCAAGGAGATATTCATGACAAACTCCATACTAGTGTAGATCGATGCAACTAGGTACATAGTCCTTGCTGCCATATCCAATGTGGAAATTTCCCATATGTTTCCTAACACAATGAGATGGTACTATGTCCCAAGTCCTTATGTGTTTGTCCCTTTTCTAGCATTTTTCAATGCACATGGTATGGGCCTAACCTATCAGAACTTGGTCATTTCATTAATTTACAATTTAACATATATTCTTCAATAGTTGATACAATGTGAATTGTCCATATGTGGATTAATGGATGGTTGCATCATGAAAAGAGACATAGAAGGAACTTCAATTTTGTACAATTATAATTATAAATTCTCTTTTTTGCAAGGAGTGATACTCCTCTGAATGATACAATGACCTACTATGAGAGACAACATAAGGAGATATTCATGACAAACTACATACCAATGTGGATCGTTGCAACTAGGTACATAATCCTTGCTATCATATCTACTGTGGCAATTTCCCATATGTTTCCTAACACAATGAGATGGCACTATGTCCTAATTGCTTATGTGTTTGTCCCTTTTCTGGCATTCTCCAATGCACATGGGACAAGCCTAACTAGTCAGAATTTGGTCCACAATCATGCCAAGGTTTTCTTGTTCATGTTGGTAGCATGGGCAAGGGTCATGATGGGAATTAAAATGCAAAATACCTGCCATGAATTTGGAGGAAGGACATAAGAATCTTCTGTGATCAAGACTATTGTTATTGTAAGTAGAGAATTCATAGGTATTTGTTGTTTCATTAGCCTTGTCTATGATGTGTCTTATCCAGATGCTTCAACAGCCTATGTCCATGTCTATGAATTTTCTTCACTCTGGGTGCTTTTCTATCTGCATATGAATCAATAGGGAATCAATTTCTTTACTCCACTTTAGGTGTTGTTCATTCTGCATATGAATCCGTAGGGAATTTATTTCTTGGGTTGAGATAAATACCCACATTTTAACTGTGAATTATTAAGATGGTGATGGGGATCTTGTGGATAGGCCATTTGTCTGCAACATTGTCCATCCAGACTGTTTTATGTCTCCATCCATGACAAACGCAAGCCATGCAATGTATTATATGTCAATCCACAAAAAATGTAGGTGGAAGAGCAAGTGCGTGGAAGATGCATAGAAGGAGCAGTGGTTTAATTCATCGATCAAATCACTAGCAGGAGGAATTAAATGGAAGTGAAATCGCTAGTAGGAGGCATTAAATGGAAGTTTAATGCATGGTGATATTATTGAGAATTACTTAGTCGATTGCAAAAAAGTATTTATTTTCATCACATTGGGAGGAGAAAAGCACGTAATAAGACTTCAAATTCTTTCACCAATAAGATATCAGATAAATGATACTTTGAATTCAATTTAAATCAATATTTTTTAAACTTTGGTTAAAGAGATGCATATTTTAGGGTCAACCATCAACTAATAGGTAGTGAATGTTAACTCAATGTTGTATACCATGTCTGTCGGCACATATAATAAGGCTCATGGAAAAGCCACATTGTATGGTTAAGGGTTGTATGTTGTGAAGAGTTCATAGCACCCATTGGTAATCTGTGTCGAGAATGGAAGATGAATTCCTTGTTAAAAAGATCAAATAGGTGGATAACTTGCATTGGTGACACTTGAAACCTCTAATCACTCCCTCTTTACTCCGTGATGCACTTATAAACAAGTCTATTCACCTACTCACGTGTAACAATGATAACATTTGTTATCATGATATTACTATGTTTTGTTTTCAAATTTGATACATGAATTCAATGATAGTGAATCTTGTGTGTGAATTTATAGTTCAACATTGTGGTCTTGCTTTACAGGAAAAATTATACTCAGTGAAAGGCCAAGTCAATTTTAAAACTTTTGTATTACTCAATTTTGATACAATATCCTCATTTATATGTACAACACATTTACATTTAATTCCCTTTGGCACTCAATTCACCCACTTCGAGAGTATGCAAGTAATACAATGGACACAACTTGTAATATATCGGTTTGACCCTTTTGAATACTTTGTATTTTATTTATGAAATTAATAAAAAAATGACCAAGTTCGACAGAGCATGAGTGTCTAAAGGGGCTATGATACCACAATAGGGAAAAGGTGAGGGGGTCTAAGGGGATTTTGTGCCTAAAATCATCTATCTTATGTTACCTTGAACATTCACTCATTCAAAATTGAAGTTTGCAAAGTTAAAAGAGGTTAAGATGAGTGGAGGAAACAAATTCCTCAATCTAAGGGCCATCATTTCCTAAAAATTAGCAAGTTGTCTTCCCTACATTCCTGGAACTAGGAAGAGTTGAATTAGGGCTCTCTTGCCATATTTCTCTAATTCAACAAGAAGGAAAATTCAAAGGGGAAAGGAGAGATAATTTTTTGAAAGTGAAAAAGAAGAAAAATGAGAGTTTTTGTTGAAAAAAGAAGCCTACTATAGAATGTGATAGAACAACCATGAAATGAAGCCATGATAACTCTGGAAAAAACCAAGAACCAAGATAATTTCTGGTGGAGTTGAATGGCAACAACCTTGACCTTTCCATGCATACATTGAATAACACTAAAGGGAGGATAACAACCTTGACCTTTCCATGCATACATTGAATAACACTAAAAAGGAGGATACTTATGAGGGACTATTGAGTAGAGAAGAAAGACTTCCTTATGTTGTGAGGGCATGTATTATGGATACCAAGAGCTACTCTATCTTCAAAAATTCAGTAGTGAAATATCACTTTAGTAGTCTTCTTTCCTTTTGAATTAAAAAACCAGCTTAAGTATTATGCATTACTTTTTCTCCCTAGTGTTATCATAGCTTGGATAGGAGGTAGTGTCCATAGCGAACTAACTATGGTTGGGTAGAAACCGCTTGCTTTGTCGGTTGTCTGGTCTGCATATTTCAAACAGATAAGTTTCATCTCTATATCTCTAATAATACCCTCTATTCATGCAATGATATGTGTGGTCGATACTGTTATATATTTACTAAAGAAAAAACAATTTAAAAGTTTGCTTGTGGGTTTGTATGACCTCTATGATGCACAAATCCTCACGTCATCATTGACCGTAATAATTATACTTTATGTGTACATATGTCCTCCGAATTTTCCTTAAACCACTCGTTCCCGTGCATTTTTTGCGTTCTTTTCAGGTATGTGTCCGGGGATTTCTATGACTTTTCTTGGGGTTTAACATTGTTAATTGAAGTAGAAAACCGTGAGAAATCCTATGTTGAACTACATAGGCCTTAAAGGTTTCTATTTGCATGGTCTTGTTTAGACGTTTGAGGAACATTAGCATAGATTCCAAGACAAACTGCTTGTATAAACTACTCTGTGGAAATAATTATACAAAGAAAATGACCCAACACGACAATTTTGGCATTTGGTCTGTTAGAACCAACTGGTTATTTGATATCAATAATGTTGGGTCTGTTATGGTTTATATTGGTTCTCCTAATCACATTCTTTATATTGCATACTACTATTTATTGACAAAGTTGTATTTAATTTTATTTTCTATTACTTGGGTGTTGGAAATACATCTTTACTTTTGTAAAATTGGGTTAATTTTATCATAACCACATTGCCAATTATTTTGGTTCATTTTACTTATTGCCAATCCAATCACATTAGTGACCTGGCATATTGTTATTTCCTAGTGTTGAGGGTAAAAGTTATGGTCTCTGAATCTTTACAGGTATGAACATGGAGCATTGCTCTGTTTTCTCCCATAATCTAAAAATTTCTATCAAATACTGGAAACAATGGCCAAACAATCTGTCCCATTAATAAATGTCAGGTATAAACCTGGAGCATTGCTCTGTTTTCTCCCATAATCTAAAAATTTCTATCAAATGTTGGAAACAACGGCCAAACAATTTTTTCCATCAAGAAATCTTTCCTAGATTTATATGTATAACACAAGTAAGAATGTTTGGCTGTAGCTATGATGCCAAAGATACATGCACCTGCATCACATTACCTTTTTGTCTTAACCTTGTTTGTATGCTATTCAAATTTTAGAGAAACCATGCCTCTGTGATTTAATTTTAAGATATATTGCACCTTGGTAAGTCAATCATCTCTTTTAACTTTTGTTTTCATCCTTTTGCATATGTGATTAATTTGATTTGCTTGGACCTTTGCATTCTAGATTGTTACCTTGCTGGTTGGTTTATTGGTTACTTTGACATATTAACTAGAATGTTGACAATGAAAACATGGTTCACTACAATCACTTTTTGAGAATCATGGCTATTCAAAGAGTCCAAAACATTATTGTATATGAACTTTATATTAATAAATGTGCTTGTAAGTATTCAAGGGTTGCCATTGTGCATAGGTTATCTTACCCACAGTGGCTAGCTCATTTATATTTTTGCAGGGTTCATAGTTTCTAGTTTAGAAATAAAGTTCAGTCAGAGTCAATAAGCCTTGTCAAGGGTGTAGAAAAGTCCATTTCAGAACATGTGCTTAGTGTGAATTCCAACAAACTTGTGAAGCTAAGGAACAATAGTCTATTTATTGCAGTTGCAAGAATTATAAGTCATTTGGATAAGATGTTTTCATACAATTTTAACAGAGTGACCTGTCTCTCCTTATGGTTGTTGTACCTTTAGATCTTGTCCAGAGGTTTGGTTACGAGATGACCTCAAATTTCCCTTATGCGGTGATCATACTTGGTGTACTATATTTKCTTTCTCTGTTGATATCATTGTTATACTTCCTCATCAAGAATCTCATGGTTGATATGCATATTGTTGATAAACAAGCTTTATCAAAAACTACAATAGAAGTTGTTATTGAAACCCAAGTCMTAATGGGGACCCAAATGCAAAATTTTACTACATAAGGGCATGTTATAAGTGGTATCAGAGCTCAGTTACAACTTACAACACTAGGGGCTGTATATGCTCAAGAGAAATGAATAATAGTGTTTTTGGTGTTCATCCTTTGAAAAAGATAACCATCTTCTTCGTTGCTTAATATTTCTTATTAATTGTTTGCACTAGAAGGTGTAGCCATCTGCAGGATAGTGCATTTCAATCTCACAAAAAGATATTAGTAAGGTCTATGCTTGCCTAGCATTACACAGTTATATTCATGTGTATGCTTCCTGGCTATGGCGTGGTAAATGGAATTACATGGTTCAAGTGATTTGCATTGTGTTGTGACGAATACAGGCACCGATAATGAGAAGGAGATATTATGTGAATGTAAAATCTCAGAGGGACACCAAGATGCAATTTGGTTTCCAACCAATCATCTACCTAGTAGATGATAAAGGGTGGAAGAATGGCTTTGCTCTATATCCCAAAAATCTTCTTTGAAAAAT
Source organism: Picea mariana (assembly GCA_032191745.1). Classification (NCBI taxonomy): domain Eukaryota; kingdom Viridiplantae; phylum Streptophyta; class Pinopsida; order Pinales; family Pinaceae; genus Picea; species Picea mariana. Next base: position 122,876 of record JASDQU010736791.1, on the reverse strand, counting down.
TTAACAAAAATGCTTCCCTGTCTAAATTCTATTACTTGAAGATAAATTATGGTTCTCATTTGTGCAAACGTATGAGAGGATAAACATAATCTTTACTAAATAGCCCTGTAGCAAGCCATTCATTCACAATCTTCACCCATGTACTAATCCAGCCAACATGTATGATCTACTTGAGAGCAGAACAATAGTGGCCATATAGATTATACAATATATTGATTGTTTTCTTCAGCAGTTCCAAATATATAGGTTAAGAAAAATAAGAAATGGATAGTCAACATCTATTCTGATCATGGTCCTGTCTTTTTCCAGTAGAAAAGATCTAGCTGTTTCGAAATAATCATGTAGCCAATGTGTAGGCACTCACTTTTGCATCATTTGGTGCAAGTTCCAACCGATCAATAGCATACCAAAGTACATGGCTTCCATAGAGAAAATAAAATGGAAAAACCCATAGCTATATGGAACATCATCCCTTGCATCGACTTCATCTTGCTGCAAACTGCAATCTACGTAAAATTCTAGTATGAATGAAGATACTCATTGCTATTTGCCTACCCACAACATTATTCTAATGCTTTAGAATAAATTATAAATGCATGAAGCATGGAGCTTAGTGCMAAAAGGTAGAAAATGTGGTATAGCTTATTTKRAAAGATTTTGAATCAATGTGTATAAAAAACATTACTATTGTTGTTGSAAGCATCACAATTATAAAACTTTGCATGYAAGTGAAATACAAGCATTAGGTTTCCAGACACAAGTYGATTATTATCATAGATATTATCAGGTATCAGTTGATGACTGKACTAAAAACAAGTTCTAGATCAGGTAGKAATGTGCATCTACACACCTACATAATGACTTAAATCAGATAATCTTCACACCTACATAATGACTTAAATCAGATAATCTTAGCTGTTAATCACTCTAGTTTTTTTTGCTAATAGAAATTCACTGGAATATAATTGAAACACTAAATCGCTAGATTTTTGGAGACAATAGAAAATGGCTACAAACTTTAGCTTTAATCAATCCTTTTCTTTGTAGTTTCAATAGAAATCTCAGGTTCATAAATTTTGTATAATGGATAACGTATGCCACCATTCATAGTACATACAATTTGAACATGAAACCTGTGTTGCCTAATACGGAATACTTTAATAACCCTTATCTTTCAGTTGTGTTTATTTTCTATTTTTTCCATGGATGTCACTGCAGAGAAATAAGAAGCATTCTTTTTCTCTTTCATAAAAAGAAAACTAGTATTTTTTGTGGAGCTTAGCTTAATGAACAATCTCATTGTGAGCATTAGGAATGGATGGCAATGTTTGGTATTTTTTGGTAATTTAATTATTGACATGATATTAGTGGACTTGAGAAGGAGGCATGCTTATCAATTTGGAAGATTTATGGTTCTAATAACTTTCAAAGTTTGTGTGTCAAGCTTGGGTCAAGCTTTCTTGTTTGTTAGGTCCAACCATACATTGTGAAACTAATCGAGGCCCTGAGCTCTCCCAAAAGTTTAAAATAAAGAGCTATTTTATCTCTATCACAATTTGGTTGTCAGAATTCTATGAAGCATCCTTGTAAAGTGCATACATGGGAAAATATTCTGGATAAACTTGTTATTTGGAAGCTGCAATACCATGTTGAATGCCAATAGTGTTGGGTATTCTACTCTTTTATCTATGTTATGCTTCAAATATTGATAAACATTATTGATGATATATCAAGATCTACCAGTTATATTCAGCCATGCAAAGCAACATTGAATTTGACTATTGCTAAAATGGAAATTTCTTTGAAAA
>JASDQU010736791.1:95652-110210 GCA_032191745.1 Picea mariana | reverse complement strand
CTAGACATCCAAAAACCTAACCCTAGGATATGAAGCGCCAAAAGTCATGTGGGCCCCGTTTGGGTAAGTGAGTACATCAACTTCCCTGGGTCATAACTTTTGCATACGATCTCTGTTTTAGGCGTGTGATAGCTCGTTGAAAAGGTATCATCAAGGAGATTAATTTTGGGGGTTCATTCATGCCTTCATCTATCATTGAGAACCTCGATCTCAAAAAACCTTCATTCGGGCCCTCAAAATGGCCCTGGAAGTTAAAACCTGCTAAAAATAGTAAATTGCTAAAATTGCCAAAAAGCTGTTTTGAGCCATTTTGAAAAGGTGGGTGGCCACCGATATCCACCTGGATCATTTTTTTAGCCAGCCAGCCCGCAAGTTTGATTGTTAATTTGTATACTGCAGAACTGTGGGTGTTGTTTGTAGGACACAGAACTATAGAGGAAATGCTTCACCCTTTAATATAGCTTCTGTGGTGCAAATGTGGTATGGCTCGTTTGAGCACTTTTCCATCCATAAACAATGGAAATCTTGAGCCCACCAACCCTAGAGCCCGTGTGTCAATTTTTATATCGCGGAGCTTCAAATGTTGTTTAGAGGTCACGGAAAAATATAAGCGCAGTGTTGAGCCAGCTAACGCAGAATTCCACCTATCAATCTGTATATCGGGGAACTCTAGGTGCTACTTAGAGGAAACAGAACAATAGAGTGCCAATTTAAAGAAAGGCAAAGTGCTTAGTGGAAACGCGTGAATCCGCCAAGCCATGAAGTAAGGAATTTTCAAAAAAAAAATGATTAAGTAACTAGGAAGAGAAACTATAGGGGATAAAAGAGTGGAAAAATAGAAAGGTGAAGGGCAGTTTTCGTAAGCGCGAATTGGTTTCAAATAAGCACCATTTTTGCAAAACCATCATTTTCTACTAATTGTCAGCAAATGCATTGTTGAATATTAGATTTTATTGCAACCTATGAGTGTAAATATGTTCTTGACACATTCTTCCATGACTGTAACATATTAAATTAAGTATTAAAGTTCATTTTCTACTAATTGCTAACGAATGTTTTGTTGAAGATTAGATTTTATTGGAACGTGTGGGTGTAAGTTTGTTCTTGATACATTCTTCAATGACTGTAACATATTAACTTAAGTATTAAACTTCTTGCATTATGGGTTGTTAGAATTAAAACTTAATAACTTCATGTCTAGAAACAAGAATGGCAATTTTTCTGCAAGATTGTACATTGGTATTGCTATGTTCTATCTATATTACGAATATAATTGAACGTTGGTTTGAAACTGTGTGTAATCCATTTTTTGTTTGCATAAAAGGATGGTGGATTGACACAGTACATTGTCATATAAATCTTAGATGTTCCATATTAGAAAAAGTAACCTAAGTAAACACAATATCGAAGAACTACGAGACCACCGAGCCATGCCAATGAGAACAGGCGTTAAATCCAAAAAAGAAGTAGCAATGAAGACTCCAAGGCAATTTTTTTTTATAGAAAACCCATTTAAAAAAAAAAAAAACATTGATTATTGTACATCTATCCTTAGAAATNTTATAGAAAACCCATTTAAAAAAAAAAAAACATTGATTATTGTACATCTATCCTTAGAAATTGGACCCAGTTCTTTGGGCCAAAACATTGAATGTATTTTCCACAAACACAGGCACGGGATCCGCAGTATGCAGGATCCTTGCAATTTTCTCCTCAATGAATCATCCTGTGGTAAAATTGATAATTTTCATAAGCTTCTCGTGAGGAAGAACACGAAAAAATGTTGCAGGAAAAATGGAATAGCCCTTTACTGAAACTTAGGACACAACTAGAAACCGTCTCTGCAAAGTCGAAAAAACTTCAGGGACACAAGTTGCACGTGCAATTCCAGAGGCCCAAATTAGTCCATTATGGGTGGAAGGAGATGACTAGTAGAAATATGCCTTGCAGCAGTGAGAGTTTTGGACCTGATTCACGAAGATGTTAATTGTATATCCAGAGAGCAGGACAATAGTCCCGTAAGTGAATAATTTTTTTGCTTGAGATATATCTTTGGGAGAATCAACATATAATTTCTTTACAGTGAAATTATTCCACCCAGAATGGACTAATTTGGACCTCTGGAATTCCTACTTTCGTGCTGCAAAACAACTATTGCTTTCAACGTCGATTTCTTTTCTGAAACTCTTTTTGGTGTTTTTAGGACCGCCATCACTGATCTGGGAAGTTCCACCCATTATGCTTGATTTAAATTTCAGTGCAAGAGTGGGAACAATCTATGAATTTCCATCATCCATTTTCATATCATCGCCCATCAGATCATCTTCTTCCGGCTCAGAATCCATGACATCAACCTCTGCGCCAACCATCAATGCAACTGGGTAGGTTTTCTGAGTAGGCAGGGTTGTCTTGAAATTCTTTAGCTTGAAATATATCTCTCGGTGTACCAAGGGACCATCTCCTTTTTTTCTCCTGGGCAGAGGGAAGCAGTCGGTCAGTGTCCGACTTCTACGCAAATCTTGGTTTAATTCGTAGTAATGAAAAATCTTCTCTGGCCTTCCAGACATTAATGACAATATTTATGGTTCCTGCAGGATGAACTACTAGAATTAAAGCTTAATTATTGCATATCTAGAAACAAGTACGAAGGTAGCGGTGATGGTGAATTGCAATGAAGCATTGTACATTTCGTGCACCTGCCAACCTGTGAAACCGATTCCAAGAAATGCCCAAGTATGGAAAGCGGTCGGGCGGGTTACAAAAGAAAAAGGGCAGGAGATATACCTAGGAGATGTGAAGGGCCGATGGTCATATTGCATCTCAGTGAGAGATATCAACAGTCAATTTGTATGTTGCGGAATTTTGGCTGCTATTTGTGAGTAGGGGAACAACAGAAGCGCAATGGCGAGAGGGCAATTTTTATATTTTTGAACTTCCGGTTTTTTATATAAAAGCATGAGACATTGGGAAAAAGAACCAAGTAAATATAAAGCGAAAGCGTACAACATGAAGGGGGTTTTGTTTGCTAATTTGTAAATCGCAGAAGTCCGGGTGCTAGTTGTAGGCGGCGGAAGAATGGAAATGCAATGTTAAACCCGCCTATGTAGGAACCCACGATTCAAAAATGTTGTTCAATATGAAATGGGGAAGTGGTCAGTCGGGCTGGTGATATAAAAGTAACAATGGAAATCTGAAGATGCGAATCCGCCAAATCTCGCACCTAGGCATTTTCCGAAAAATGAGCAAGTAAAGAAAGGGAAAGAAGAGAGAAAAGAGAAACTAGAAATTTTCCGAAAAATGAGTAATACACACTAAATATGTACTATAAAGTATGAACATGAGATGTTATAGAGAATGTATGGATCCCAAATTCCATACTTAGCCACTTTTTCAATCGCGGGTTCTCGCACTAGCGGGCTCAAAATTGGGCCTCTATTGTTCCATGGCCTACAAATAGCATCCATAATTCCATGATATACAAATTGGCAAGCGGACCTGTGGGCTAGCTCGGTCAACATTGCACTCCTTCTGTTTCATTTCATATGAGAAGCACTCGGAGTTCCGTGATATACAAATTGACAGACGGACTCTAGGGCAATACTAAATTATTAATATTAAATATTGATATTGTATAATTTAATTAGACAAGAAGGTTTGTACAATATGAAATGGGGAAGCGGTCGATCGGGCTGGTGATATAAAAGTAAGTGAAATCTGAATATGTGAATCAACCAACTTCCTTACCAAGAAATTTTCCAGAAAAATGAGTAATACATAAAATGTACTTTTAGAAAGTACGTACATGAGATTTTATAGAGCATGTACTGATACCACATTCCATACTTAGGCCAATCTTTGGATCGTGGGTTCTTGGGCTGACAGGCTCAAAATTGGGCCTCTATTGTTCTATGTGCTACAAATAGCACCCAAGAGTTCCGCGATATAAAAATTGACAAGCGGACTTGCGGGCTAGCTCGCTCAACATTTCATTTCTATTGTTTCGTGTCCTTCAAACAACACTCAGAGTTCCACCATATACAAATTGACAGATGGACTCTAGGGCTTGCGGGCTTGAGCTTGTGATTGTTTAGGGATGGTGATCCCTATCAACTATCGAACACTACCTAAAAACATTATTTTCAATATTAATGTATTAATATTAAATATTGATATTGTACAATTTAATTACATAAAATTATTGAAGGATGTTAAATATCTTATTTCAAAGAAAAACCTGTGTATTTGGAAAGTTGCGTTCCAATTTTTTTGTATAATATGAAATAGGGAAGAGGTTGGTTGGGCTGGTGATATAAAAAATGGGTGGAAATCTGAACACGTGTATCGCTCAAGTTCCACACCTAGAAATTTTGCCAATAAACGAGTTATACATACTAAATATATACTTTTTTAAAGTATGGGCATGATATTTTATAGAGCATGTACAAGGCCCTCATTCCATACTTGGCCACTTTTTGGATCACTAGTTCTATGGCTGGCGGGCTGAAAATTGGGCCTCTATTGTTCCGTGCCCTACAAATAGCATCCAAAGTTCCACGATATATAAAATGACAAGAAGACTTGCAGACTATTTGAATTTTAAGGGCCTCGTGTTGATGTAATAGCACAATTGGACTTGGTCCATTTTATATTTGTTTATTACAATATCAAACAGAGAAGCGGTCAGTCGGGCTGGTGATATAAAAGTAATTGAAATATAAAGTCATGAATCCGCTAACTTCCGCAGCTAGAAGTTTTCCAAAAATTGAGTAATACATACTAAGTATGTACTCTTATAAGGTATGGACATGAGGTTTTTATAAAGCATGTACGGATCCCACATTCCATACTTGGCCACTTTTTGGATCACGGGTTCTCGGTCTAGTGAGCTCAAAACTGGGCCTCTATTGCTCTGTATCCTACAAATAGCCCCCAGTCCCACAATATACAAATTGACAGGCAAACTTGTGGACTGGCTCGCTCAACATTGCACTTTTATTGTTCCATGTCTTCCAAACAACATTCGGAGGAAACGAGTAATACATACTAAATATGTGCTTTTATAAAATATGGACATGAGATTTTATAGAGCATGTACGGATCCCTCATTCCATGCTTAGCCACTATTTTGATCGTGGGTTCTCAGGCTGGTGGGCTTAAAATTGGACCTTTGTTGTTTCGTACCCTACAAATAGCACCCAAAGTTCCGCGATATACAAATTGATAAGCAAACTTGCCGGCTATTTGATTTTTAAGGGCTTCGTGTTGATGTGGTAGCACAATTGGACTTGGGCCAATTTATATTCATTTATTACAATATCAAATGGGGAAGCAGTCGGTCAGGCTGGTGATATAAAAGTAAGTGAAATCTGAAGTCATGAATCCGCCAACTTCTGCACCTAGAAGTTTTCTGAAAAATGAGTAATACATAGTAAGTATGTACTCTTATAAAGTATGGACATGAGATTTTTACAGAGCATGTACAGATCATGCATTCCATACTTGGCCACTTTTTGGATCGCAGGTTCTCGGGCTGGCGGGCTCAAAATTGGGCCTCTATTGTTTCGTTCCCTACAAATAGCACCCAGAATTCCATGATATACAAATTGACAAGAAGAATTGTGGCTTGGTTGGCTCAACATTGCACTTTTATTGTTCCGTGTCCTCCAAAAAACACTCAGAGTTCCACGATATACAAATTGACAGACGGAGTCCATGGCTGGTGGGCTCAAGATTTCCATTGTTTATGGATGCTAATCCCTATCAACTATCTAACATGATCTAAAAACATTATTTTCAATACTATTAATAATAAATATTGATATTGCATAATTTAATTAGACAAGAAAGTTTGTACAATTTGAAACGGGGAAGCAGTCAGTCGGGCTAGTGATATAAAAGTAAGTGGAAGTCTGAACACGTGCATCCGCCAACATCCCGACCTATAATTTTTTCGAGAAACAAGCAATACATACTAAATATGTACTTTTATAAAGTATGGACATGATATTTTATAGACCATGTACGGATCCCTCATTCCATACTTAGCCACTTTTTGGATCGCGTGTTCTCGGACTGGCGGGCTCAAAATTTAGCCTCTATTGTTTTGTGTCCTACAAATAGCACCTAGAGTCCCGCGATATACAAATTGACAGACAAAATTGCAGGCTCTCTGGCTCAAGATTTCACTTCTATTGTCCCGTGTCCTCCAAACAACACTCAGAGTTCCACGACATACAAATTGACAGAAGGACTCTAGGACTAGCGGGCCCAAGATTGTGATTGTTTACGGATGGTCATCTTATCTAACATTATCTAAAACATTGTTTTCAAATACTAAATTATTAATATTAAATATTGATATCGTACAATTTAATTACATAAAATTATCAAAGGATGTTAAATCACTTATTTTAAAAAAAATTAAGGAAAGAAAAGAAAGTTTTTTAAAATTCTATCACTGCAAGCATAGCAATGACCAATTTGAATTTTAAGAGCCTCTTGTTGATATGATAGCATAATTGCACTTCGCACAGTATATATTCGTTGATTTGAAATTATTCCAGGAGATTAATTTTACCAAGTTCATCAATTAAGGAAAAATGCTAAAACAAGCCACATACTACATTTGCGTCACAGTGCCATAGAAATTATCAGGCAAATTAGCGGGCTAGCTGGCTAAAAAATTCAATTCTATTGTTTCATGTCCTCCAAACAAAAGTCGGAGTTCTGCGATATACAAATTGACAGACGAAGAATACAACCAAGAACCAACTAAACTCCAAATAGGCCACAAGCAAGTTCCTAGAAGCTTCCATAGAGTAGGTCACATCAACCTTTACATCAAACAATTTGATATACAAAGAAAAGACATCATCGCATTCATTTTCTGTTACATCTGGTACATGTTCCCCATAGAAAATAACCAAGGCCATGGGATATATGGGGTTTGATGCCATGCTTCCCATTTTTGGACCAAACAATCATATGCGCATGCAATCCCAAGTAGTCGAGTCCGACGAACATTCATCTGGATGTTGAAGAAATAATACAGAGACACATGAGGTATTTTTGTTTCTTGCCAAAGTTTGATATATTTTTTTTCCCTTCTTCAGTCGATATGAAAAATTGCATTGTCCTCATTTAAGGTGAATTTGTTGTGTATCTGAAGGCCCCACAACATGTAGAGACTGCTTGCCTTTTTTCTGTAGATACATTTCATACGACAATTCTGCCAACTTAGGAAGCACATTTTGTAACAAAGGTTGTCTAACTGTACAATGCATGGTTGTGTTGCCCACGGTTTGGATGGTAGCATTGAGGAAATGTTCATATATATATGGACATTTTTCACTGCATCGCAAACAATCAATCGTATAATCACTTATCAAAGAGGAGGCAGAAGCAGGAGAATTGCATTTCGGACATGCAGGTTCAAAGGGGGTCGAGTACGCATTGGCTGCAACTAAAACACCTTCAACCTGGGAATGCAAGCATAGGAATTAATACATTGAACAATATAATACACAACTGNGCCGCATAAATTTGTTGAAGGCTATTTGTATAAGCAAAGTGAGGATGATTTTGTGGATGTATACGCACAATCGTTGTAGAGCTAGTTATTTTTTTAAGATCCTATACTATATCTGCTCGCAACTCTGTTACAAACATTACCTGGGTTGTCCAAAATATCCTTTCTCTAACATCCCTCTTCTTTGTTATATTTTTGAAGAGCATAAGTGGAATCTTCCCTTTATGCAATTGTTGCTCCATTGACAAAAAAATAAATGAATAGGTATCGAACAATTGCAAATGCAACAAGGAACAATGCAATATTTGTGTAACTTACTCGAGATACATGCACATGAAAAAGTAAAGGACAAAAATGGATACGAAAAGCGGTACCATTGCCTTGTCACTGTCCGACTCTCCGTACTTTATATGGAGAATGTGCTGTGAGCCAAGTTTTCTCGCCAGTGTCACAACTGCACCAATCGTTCTGATTGGGTAAATATCAGTGCTCTGTGCAAGCTGGTTGATAGTCACGTTCGGGATGAAATGATATTCTGAACAAACAACGAGAATTTTTCCACAACACTTGTTTCGTTGAGCAAGATAATCCGATTACAATCATCACGGTCATATACTATTTTGGGAAATATATTAAAATTTGTAATGGATATCCCATTACCCAAAAACATCTTTTCTGCATGTTTCTAGACAAGTTGTGTAGGAATAGTCAGTGTCACTGTTATCATGGCCTCCTTGTCTATCATGTCAGAACACATAATGGATCTACTTTTTTTGCCTTGTCCAAGCAGGTGCTATAGACGAACATTATGTCCCCGATGAACACTTATCTAGTTCGACGATTGTTCAAGCCCTCTATTGATAGTACTTTGGGTGTTACAAATCTAGACCTGGTGACAATTTTTGAACAGGAAAACTAAAGTGAATGGTAGTGTGCGTTTTTTTTTTTTGGTATTCTTTTTTCACTAGCATAAATATACAAGTATATGCATAGCTTCGATGAACTATGGAGACAAAGTTTTGCAACCACACCTCTTAGTCCGCGGAACATGCGGTACATTCGACATCTCACGTGTACTTGTTGACACTTCTTGTGGATTGCAAACCATGTATTGCATATGACATCATCATATTCACCATGCCATAGATGAATATATAGTCGAGGATATTTGTTTGGTAAAAATAGTAAGAGCAGAGCGTATGCATCTTTACCTTTGGACTTGTTGGTCTTTTCATGTCTAGGATGACGCACTGCTCATGCCGATGTCACCAGTCCAACGTTTTCCGATGCAAGCATGTGTAGACGAACATCGGGACTAAACAATCATATGCATTGTATACTTTCCATTAGAAGGACTAAATAACCATAAAATTGTATGCATCTGATTTTTTTAACTGGAAAAATGTGTAACAGTAAACAGGGCGTGAGGGTGGGGCACCACGACCAATCTATATATCGCGGACCCCCGAAAGCCAGGGGAGAAATCTTGAACCTGCCAACCCAACACCCGTAATTGAAAAAGTGGCTATGGAATAAGGTAGAAGCGTGACCATATATGTGAAACCATTAGTCTGCCAACTGACGCACCAAGGCATTTTCAGAAAAACCACTAAGCAGATCAATTAGAAACCAAAAGGGATAATAGAAAATGGAAAAAGTAGAAATAAGGAGGACATAAAGGCCGATTTCTACCAAGCCATCATTTTCAAGTCTAATATTATATGCCCACACCCACTTTGTATATTTAATTTACCAACATAGTTGGTATACCTTTTAGAATATTGTACCACAAAACCCTTTGCTGTTGCACAGAACAATTCATCTTCATGTCCAACCAATCTGTTTTTTCGAAGGTAAAAACGTCGAATATGCAATGGACACAAAGGCAAGTTAGTATGAAGACAAACATGTAAAATAAAGAGAAACAGGTCTATTTACCCGCCAAAGAGTCCATCGTCCTCTCCATCCATTTTGTTTGTCTAAATGTAGAAACACAACGAAAACACAATGGACATGAAGTAGGTTAGTATGTAGGAAGGCATGTAATGAAGATAAGTTATAATGAAGATAAGTTATAATGAAGGCATCCATGTAAGAGTCCATCATCATCTCCAGCCATTTTGTTTGTTTAAATGTAGCAATGCAGTGAAAACACAACGGACATGAAATAGGTTAGTATGCAGGAAGGCATGTAATGAAGATAAGTTATCATGTAGGAAGGCACACAACATCTACATACAATAAACTAGTTGAACACATATACAGACAATAAACAAAATACAAAACAATGCAATATGAAATAACAGTACAAGCATGCACCTTTCTATATCCTCTTCAACTGATGCGGTCAAGACTATGTCGTTTTCTCCAGCTATTCTGTTTGTTTGAATGTGGGAACGCACAAAACAAAATGAACATGAATGGAAGTTGGTATGCACCGGAGAAAAAGTAATATGTACATACAGTAAAAGAGACTCAATGAACAATCTAAAATATAGGCAGAAACATGAACCTTTGCACTTCTCCATCCATAGCTATAAATCTGTAATTTTTTTTCTCTACCCAAAATATATTACAAGCCACAAAATATCATGAAATTGCATGGCCGTAGCTAAATGATTTATGGTTTTCCATGAAAAAGTATCTACATATCCTTCCACCGATGGAAATACATGTTCTTTATCTTCTACATAGACTGTTGTGCGCACGATACAAGATTTTGGTTTTCTGTGGCAACCGACCTAGATATGTTTCCAGACATCCAAATATAATTTTGCAAAATCTTTGTTGTACATATCATATCTCAAGTACAAGAAAAGTTGTATTGTGGGCACACCAATCTATGTAGAGAAAAAAGAATATGTAATGTCATATGGGAACATTTGACCATACATGCTTTATAAATGCAACCTACATATTCTTTATTTTAACAAAAAAAAAATGGATATTGCAATTTCACATGTAATTCTCGAACAATTTTGCATGCAAGTATTTTCTTTCATGCCAGCACTAAAGCAACAACAAAATCTCATAGCATAACAAATATCGACCTCGGTAGATAGGGAAAATAATACAAATGCATGTCGACTCATGGGTGTAGGGGCTGAACACCGTAAAGCGCCCCAAAAACAATAATAATCCAAAAACAAAACCCAACTCCAACCACTGGCGCTGGACACCAACCCTTCAAGACAAAATCAAACAAGAGAAAACATCAAGCACCAAATCACCGAGAAAGCATGAACAGGAAAAGCTTCATCCCCAGGGCCCCAAAGCGTAAACTCGATCCAAAAAAACACAACTGGAAACCCACGAACCAACGAAACATCGAACAAGCAACAACCACCGAACCAATAAACAACATATGCATCTCCAACGATTACAAAACTGCAACCGAAGCATAGAAGGAACCAAAAACATATGATGAGAATGCCACTAGAAATAAGAAAACATTCTTAATTTCAAACTCCAAACACTGAACAACAAACAAGAAATAGAAAATGAAACTATGGCATGGAAACTTACTCTGAAATGATGAAAGGCAGAAGCACAGGTCGAATTGTGAACCAAACAACAACAACAATCAACAACCGACGAACCAATGAAGAATAAGCACTCACCGAACCAATAAACAATGTATGTAGCTTCAACGATGATGAAATTTCATTGCAAGGCTAGAAGAAGGATGAAATATACAATGCTTATTCAACTGGTGATAAACAACAATATTGTAAAAAATCATTGCAGCATTGTATGGAAAATTTCAAGGAAAAATGTACTCTGAGAAGTGTATTTAGATAAACATTTAAGTCTATCAGGTTGTCTTAGGATCTCGTGGTATGCAAAAATTTAAGTTGTCAGGCCTGTTGGAGGACCTCACATCATGTGAACATTTAAGATGTCAAACCTATTCAAGCACCTCAAAAAAAGTGTCAATACATTTCAATACAAATACATGCGCCAAGGACGTTATAAACTTTGGAATTATCGATCGCTATAAAGCTTGGATATCTAAACATTTCAATATGATTAGTGCAAATAAAAACTTAGGGATATATTCAAATAGTAGAAAATGCTAATACAAACATTTGAACTAATGCTAGCATTAATCCACCTTCAAACAATACATAGGAAAAATATATGATTCAAAAAGATTGTATACGATAAAAAGTTTGGATATGTTCCCATATAAAACATTGGGAATAGTGAAGCCAACAATAAGACCTCCAATCTCTTATCCAATCAGGTCAATACATATATGGTACTTTTTATTATATAAAAATCTATGTTTTTAGTTCCCTAGCTCCAACAATAGGTATTATGCAAATATTTCTGGTCAAAGGAAAAACTAATATGTAGTCAACGAATTATCGATCGCTATAGTCCCTCTATGCCTATGGTAGGGAATAATAAAAGGGCTGGATCATATTTAGGTAAACATCCTCAAGTTAAGCCCAAATATAAGTCATATCCAATCTTTCTTTTGATAAAGAATTTACTAGTATATTTCTTTCTCTGTAAATATGAAAAAAATAAAGTTCATTAGTATTATGTATTATTTCCCAAATTTATAACTTCCTTATATAAGTCTTAATAGGAAATTTTCCTTAGTATTGGCTCCTCTCAACTAGTTTATAACCACCTTAGGAACAACCATTATTTGTAATTTCTGCACACCTTTTTGAACAACTAACGTAATAACAAGTTTGAGTGTCAATATCTCTTCCCTATTGTTTGTGCTTCCACCTAATAGAACCTTCTTAGCTCCACCTACCAGAGGGCTCCCTCGTGAATCCCATCAAAATAATCCCACCTGTCAAATTTATCTATACATTATGGCACCACAACTCTTTGTGGTTTCCTAACTTTTTCCTACTTGAAACTCTTTAGAATTGATAGATTATGAAATGCACATAAATTTGGAGAAGGAAAATTATTTTCAAATAGAGCAAAGTTTCTTGTTAAACATATCCCCAAAAAATGATGATGGAGATGCGATTGCAATTTTTGACATTTAGATTCTCACACTAGTCTATAAGGCATGTATTCATAGACTATCCACCTTACACATTTTTTTAGGCCAATGAATAATTCCTTCCAAACCAACACATCACAAAAACAAGAAACAAAATACGAGATAGTGATTCATCACTAACCTTGCATAAAGGATATCTACATGTTGGGCAGCGGAAGCCCATAATCAACAATATAACAGAAACACACAGGACAGAAAACAATCACACAAGTAAACAAAGATTTACGTGGTAAAACCCTCCTTCACCTTACAAGGGAAACATCCACAGGACAATGGAAATCATTTGATTATCAAGGAAAAAACCAGGATATTACAGTCATATTGGCAATGAGAAACCCTAGAGAGGGATAGAATCCCTTGCTCACTAAATGCCTTTGAGGCATTCACATTTATACATTTCTCTCCACAGTTACATGAAACTGACTGAATTAATTGCATCCTTAACTTGGATTGATTAGCCTCAACCGAAACCTAAATAATAGGGATCTACAAGATGCCTATATCCAATAGAATTGGAAATTGGTTGTCACCATTTCAATAATCTCCACCTTGACAAAAATTTACCCGATACCATGCCATTGTCCATTCATCACCTACTTGCAAGCTAAAGATAGGTGATACCATTGCTTTCAAAACCAACGCACCCATTTCATTGTTCCACCTAGATTTATCATGTGAACACTGACAACTCCTTGCAAGTGAAATATATGATATTCTCATCACAAACTTATACATTTTACTAGCATATGATACATGAGACATGTAACCCTTTTCTTCCTCATCACTTGGACATAAACCTGAAGAAATATTCTAAAAGGATTTTTACCGGTTTCACGTTAAATTCATATCGAATTTCTGAGTGTCTTTTCCACACACTCATTGTTGTGATAACCAAAACTCACCTTTAGTCTCGTCCCTGTGCATTCCATGCTCAATATTGTTTTGTTGCTCCCCGATCCTTCATCTCTAATGTCCAAGACAACTGAGCCAACCCATTGATTGTAACCATGCTTGTGCTTACTACAAGCATATCATCAACACTATAAACACCAAGATAGTGAATACCATAGTTATTCCCACTTCTTGAAAATCTCGGCTCACCATGCATCTTGTACAATTGTCTGTGTGCACTCTTTAGGCCATACAATGAATTCTTGATATTGCAAACAACTCTTATGTTGCAATCCTGAGCACCTTCAATGCTCCACCTCGAACACTGTGTTTGAGACCTTCGCCAAAAAATAGACGAAGCTAGCCAAGTGAGCTCAACCCAAGATCCACCTTAACATGAACATTCCCTTGACCAAATCCAGCCAAGCTAGCTAGGTAAGCATTCATTGCTCACCTCCAAATCGATTTCCATAGAGTTCCCCAAGACTTTGAACAGGCTTCATTACATGCAATAGCATGGACACCATACCACGAGAAACCAAAAAACATAACCCAAAACCCACCATTGTTGACCTAAGACAAAGTTTAACTCATGACTCATTTATCGAGTCAAGGTTAACCCACACATACATGCCTCCACCCCTCTTTGGTCTACCTAAATCTATATATAGAATTTTCATAGGTGACCCAATAGCCCAGGGGTACGCATGCCTAATCAGGTATTACAGTCCTATGCCCAATTACATGCAAGATTACAACTCCATAAGAAAAAAAAATGTTCACATGGTAATTTTACCATTACCATTTCTGGGATTGCTGCCATTAGAAGAACTTAACTCGTTTGTTTATAGAGCACAATGTTTCTTTTACCATGTCATGTCATTGATTGACTATCTTCTCTATGCACCAATCACCAACCATGGCCAAGAACCCCCTTTGGTGCCTCCACCTTGAACTTAACAGTTTGACATTTGAGGTTGAAGTAATAAACATCAAACCAAACATATGTCTCCATAAACTTTTAATTTCCACTTTTATTCTCCAATTTCAAGACAAAGTGTCAACATTACCAAGGTTTGCAAAAACAAAAATGATAGAAACAAA
>JASDQU010736790.1:177289-187856 GCA_032191745.1 Picea mariana | reverse complement strand
AGATCCAATTTTGTGAAATAGATTGCTCCATGTAGTTCATCTAACAATTCATCAATCACGGGAATGGGAAACTTATCTTTAATAGTGATCTTGTTGAGCTCTCTATAATCTGGACACATACGCCATGAGCTATCTTTCTTGAATACCATTACCACTGGTGCCGAGTAAGAACTTTGGCTAGGTCTAATAATTCTAGCCTCTAACATTTCTTCAACCATGCGCTCAATTTCACTCTTCTGGGCATAAGGGTATCTGTATGGCCTGATGTTAGGAGGAACACTCCCAAGAATTAGGTGAATTTCATGATCATGATTTCGAGTGGGTGGGAGATCTTTGGAAATATCTTCAAATAATTTGGAATGCTTATCAATGATCCTTTGGAGATCTTGAGGAATAGATGTCTTAGATGTTTGAACATCTAGTGAGCATAGTTGTGCAATAATGCCTTGATGCCCCTTTTTCAATAAATTTGTCATGCCGTTAGAGCTTATCACCTTACCGGGCTTCCCTGTGATACCTCTCAACTCAATTTCTTTTCCTTCCAATGAAAATTTCATGAAAAGTTCTTGAAAATTAAAAGCCATTGTTCCTAATGATTGTAACCATTGGATTCCTAGTACAACATCTACACCACCCATGGGTATAGCAATCATTGGACTATTCATTACATATTCTCCCATAGTAAGATTGATCTTATTGCATTTTCCCGAGCAATTGATAGTTCCTCCATTTGCAATCATTACTTGAAACTCTGGCGCTAGATATACAAAGCAATTGAGATCTTTGGCTACTTTATAGTGAATGAAATTATGAGTACTACAAGAATCAATTAGAACTATTACCTTTTTCTTTTTGATGTATCCTTCAATCTTGAGGGTTTGAGGAGTGATTTGTGAGAACAAATCCATCGATACCAAACAAATTGATTAGTTTATAAATATAAAGAAGCAATTCATACCTTTTGTGTATGTGGCACATTATGGAGATCAAAGAATTTCTCCATCTGAAGTATCCATGTGATTGGGTCCTTGCCATCAAACTTCCTCATATCGATCTTAGGAACGTGGTTGGTATTCAACCCAAAGTTGGATTTTCTCCATTCTTGATTCACCTTTTGTATGTCCTCATCATGAATTTCATGGGATGCATTTTCACTTTCAGGTTTCTTCTCTATTACGAAATTTTTCAATACTTCCATGATATCCTCTTTTAAACCATCCATCTTTGCCTCCAACTTAGCTTACATCTCTTGTAGTTCATCTTTTTTTACTATCTTCTTTTGAAAATCATTTATATCCCTATGAATTTCTTTACCTTCATCAAGAGTCGAAGCAGGATTGTCTGGAGGCTTATTTGGTGTAGAAGTTCCCTTTTTGGGTGGCATGTTGGCCAAGTATCACTTTTGAACCTTGATTTTGAGGTGGTTCTGCTAGACAATATTTATTCTATTGTATCTCCAAATTTTTGGCCCTTCTGGGTATGAAAATTTCTCTTATGTATTTCTCTGATATTTCTTCTCTGCAATTCCACAGGTCTGATCTAAATTGGATGTGCCAAGTGGAATTTACGGTAACTTCCCTACAACTTGTCGATTTTTGGCCTTTCCATAGGATCTCACTTGTATAGTGTGCCCCACACAAAATAATTGATATAAAATTCTGAAACTCACACCCAAAATACTATAGCCTTTCCATGATCCAATGAAACCATTCCCATGAAATTTGGATACTCTAGGAAGAAGTTATGATTGTTTTACCTGGAACACCTTATTGAGACTAATCAATAGGGCTAGGCAGATACCCTATCTTACACAGGGTGTATCTACAAATTTAAGATGACCCAGAAGATGAAATTTTTACCAAAGATACACTACTAATTTCTGTAAATATCCTCTGGATTTCAGGGTCTGAAACACTACATAAAATTTTTTATAGTGAAAATTACGCAATGACTCATTTCAGGATGATTCCAGAACCCTATCTTGTACAGGCTGTATCTCCGAAAGTATAAGGCCTCAGGAGCTGAATTTTTAACCTGACGTACCTTGATCCGTCTTCTAAATACCCTCCAAGATGTTCCTTCTGAAACATTGTATAAAAAAAAGTTATAGTGAAAATTCCACGGTGTCTCAGATGTAGCAGTGAAACCCCAAGACCTTGAGCTCTGATGCCATATGTTAAGAACCAAATATCAATATACCATAGAAAAACCTTAGGAAAAGTACTCAACACCTTGAAAAAGAGATAATTTCAGATAATAAGCCTCTTCTAGGGGGTAACCTCCTTTTACCCCACTTAAATGTTCAAGTACAAGATGATTCAAAATGAAAATGTCTCCTTGGTATATATAGGAGACTAGGAGGTATAATTACAACTAATGGCCTAAATCTGACATAAATAAAATAACATTACTAATCTAATATGCCCCAATTAAGGGGTAATGAGCCAATATTAGGGCTTAACAAATGTGGAGGAAAAGAGGATCAGATTGCATGACATTATAAAGTCATATCCATTTAGAAATACATCAGCCACTTGAAATACCAAGGCTTTCAACTATGTAACTCAGAAAGTTTTAACTTAATGTGTGGAAACATGGAGAAGACCTATTATGCTAACAAAAATAACTATACAGTAGTAGTATATGTGGATGGACAGTAATGATAGGTAAAATACTCTTCACACTAGCAGAAACATATATAATATTGGATATAATATATGGCCAGACCCAACAGGTAAATACTTGCAACTTTAGCTTATGAATGCACCAATAGGATAACAACTATCTGGCATTAAAAAAAACATCAAAAGAAAAGTATATAAGTTTAGTATACCAACGAAGAGATGGGATGACACCCTTCTATCATTGAATATACATAAACTTGGAAAGAAAGGAAATGGAAAACTTAGTAACATAGTGAAAGAAGCTCGATGTCAAGATATATTAATGGACATCTCCAAAGGATGAAATGTACAAGTCTTCAAGAATAGAACCACATTCATCAGACTGTTCTCCTCCTATGAAATATTTTTCTATGGGCTTTAAATAATCTTTACAAATCAGTTTCAAGATCCTCAAAAGATGGATCTGATAACCTCTTTTCCTATCTCAAATTCGAATTTGTGAGGTGGTTGGAAAAGATAGAAATTTATGGAAATATGCTGCTCAAAGATTGAACTATATCTCTCAAATAAAAATAGTTGTGTACAAACTGGAAGAGGATTTTGTATATTTGTTATTTGTGAGAAAAAACCTCGCTCAGTTATTTAATATTCATTTTCATTTCCCCTGGATCTGCATTTCAAAAACATGTGTCAAACAGGGAAATTCTAAGATCTGAAAATTAGGGCTCAGAGATGAATTTGATTCTCCCAATATATGACACCTGTAGGAAAATTGAGAGAGGTTATTTTGATTTGACGTGTTTGTAATAAAAGTCTCCACCTGTTTCTCAAAACGATTCTCCAGTTTCTCATAATCATCATTTGAAAAGGATGACTCAACATAGTAAAAATAGAGTCTTCTGCACTTTCGATGACTCATTTGCCCTTGAAAATCTGATTTAGCCGCTGAAAGCCCTAACTTTCGACAGCTCACAACCCTGTAATTTTACCACTTAGCCATTGAAAGTTAAAAATCAGTTTTTGGTCTATTTTGAAATGCAATTTGATTTATGTGTTGGAATGATATAGTTCTAAGAGCTTGTCTCAAATCTTTTAAGATTTATAAATAAATCTTCTACCTTATAATGATTTATCATGTGATATCAAAATAATTAGAAAATCATTTTTGATCGTCAATAGAAGCCACTCGAGGCACGGTCAAACAGGTAGCGCAGGAAACCACTGGAAAATTGAAGACTCATTTAATTGCAAATATGGCTAAAGAAACTGTATGACATGAAGCATAAGTTAGGGAAAAAGTTGCAATGGCCAACAATACACTACATAGGTTCTTGGAAATCTGGAAGCAAGCCTAAAGTGGCTTCGGATGAGCCACATGTTAGTGTTGGGGGCCTGTTGGAGTAGACTATTTTTGGGTAAGTTTTGGAAATCGCACAGAAGTGAATCACATGATATTTTAGACAAAGGATCAATGCACACACAAAGAAGTTGGAGCATGTTCGGGAGTCAGCGTGTAAAAGGAAGAAAGTAGTTAGGAATTTTCAGGGCATTTTGTCCACTTTGTAACCATTTTGTAATGGGTTTATCTCTATTGTAAATATATAAACGACAATGGGTTTTTGGCTAGAATTATTTAGTTTTTGATGAGACAAGTCTGGGGAGATGGAGTTTTGGAGAGATAGCATAAGTGAAGAATTGGCTAAGTGTTTGAGTATTTTGAGCGATGAGTGAGGTTTTCGAGAGTTAGGCTTGCACTGCAATAGAATGGCTGAGGCAGGTTTAGGTAATGTCAACTGATATATCTTATTGTAATTTTAGTGCAAAACTATAAGAATATTATGAATGAATAATATAAGAATCCAACCATTATGGACGTATCTCATATTGGGGTGAACCACATTAAAAACTTGTTTCTTGATGTGCTTTTGTGTGTTATGATTCTGATGCATATGATGTTTAATGTTACTGCACAATGATGGTAAATGTTTAGTATTATGAATATGTCATTGATTTATGATATTACACTTTCATGCACTTAAGTTAATGATGAATGGATGAATTTTAAGTGGATTAATGTTGTGCACATGGTATATTGAATGATAATTGAAGGTTAAGTAACAAAAACTGTGCACACAATAGATGAATGGATAATGCATAGTATGGTTATGGTGAATGCCTCACTTGCTCTCATAAGTGCAAAAACTCGGTTCCTACAGCCCTTCTATATTCCTCAAGTGAGACTTAAATTTCTTGTAGGTGATTAAGAAAGGGTCAGTGTCTAAGGTTTTTGTTGGTTTATTAATGATTAACCCTGGGTCTTCCCACTACGTGCCAACAAATGGTTTCATTGCGAGGACTGGGATCTATGAATGAGGGGGATGTGGATGACCAATAAGGAGGATATCATACGATGGTGGAATAATAAGGAGATCGATTTTGTAGTATATAAAAATCATAATCCAAGGATCAATGCGAAAGGATGGTTACAAAGGTACGTTTTTACAGATTTACATGAAATTTTCTTTTTTGAATTTTCTAATATATTAGAAGATTGGATCCAAATATTTATTGAACATAATGGAATATATCAAATTGTGGATTCAAGGAATTGGACTCCTAAATTGATTCGAAAAGTGAATACAGTAAGAAATAAGACATCACGCACAATTGATTACTAGTTGGACAGTGTGCTGGGAGGTTATGTTACTAAATTTTCCATAGATTGTACTTAGTCGTATAGTGTTGTGAAAAGATAATTATTGAAAGGACTGATAAAAATATACTTGAAGTCAATATCTATGTGGATTAATATGTTGTTATGTGATAAAATCATTACGATGATGGAATCCAATTTTTAAGCATCTTCACAGACATAGGGGAACTGGGGGATGACCAAGGAACGATCTAAGCATAGAAAGGGATGAAAAGAATGAATGGAGTATGAACGAGATGCAGATTCCAAGTGAATAAGAGAATGTGATGAATGAATAAATTGAATAGTGCGTAACAGTAAGAGATTTATATCGAATAAGAAGAGGATTGTGGCCGAGAGAGAAGGGAAACATAGTGAGATCGAGGAAAGAGATACTGGTGCAATATTCGAGATCGAAGGAAGTATGCACACAAAAGAAAATATCCATTAGCTTAGTCTAGTAGAAGAGGATCCTTCTTATATTTGACTCTGCGTCAAACCCATGGCCCCGTGTGCATTGTCGAGAATTGAGGTAAGAGAAGAATGTTTGTCAATTGTAGTTAATAATCAAAGTAGTGGAAGTAGTATGTGAAGTGAGAATAAATTATTATCGTTGGGAAATAATACCACACAAAACATGATCGCGAGGGTAGATCCCACCTTAAGGATGCCTCTCTTCCAAGGGGTTGGTTTAGAAGATCCAGAACAACATATTTTTATTTGTGATATGATATGGACTATGAATAACATCCATGATGATGATGTAAATATTGCATAGTTGGATATGACCTTCAGATATCATGCATTATTATGGTATATGAAATATCATAATACTACACCTGTGGGTCAGATGAGAATATTGGCAGAGGTAAGACAATATTTGTTGAAATAATTGTAGAATCCTAAGTCTTAGTCACAGTGCATTACTGAGCTAAAGGAAATTAAGCATATGGTAAATGAATTAGTATGGGACTTTGACCAACGGTTTAAGATTTTGAAAGACCGGTTAACATTCCAAATTATGGATTAACATCATAGAGAATGGTTTATTGTAGGCTTATTTCCACATAGACATTGCCATTTGATGCAATAGAATATTGTGACACAGTTGAAAGCTATGGAAATTGTGATGAAATTGGAATCATCCCCTGTAGGAGAGAATAACACGAGGATGGTTGAAATCTAGGCATAGTTGTCTTCACTAACTATTTAGTTATAGGAAATTATGAAAGGAAAATAAAAGCATGAGGGAATCTGGTGTATCATATGTAAAATGGAAGTCCATCATAAATATGGGTGTCCAACATTCCAACTACACTTGAATAAAAGAGCTCCAAATCCATTAGGATTATGGTGTGAAATTTGCAAGATGGTGGGTCATCACCCTCATAATTGCCCATTGATTCATAAATACCAGAGAACAACGAGGAATGGTTTTTGTAATTTATGTAAGTCCATTCGAGATGATGAGAAGGATTTTCACATGTTGGAACTTATGAGAGAGCACACTGCAAATTCTTACATAATCCAAGAAGAAAAATTTTCAATAGAAGGAGGATCCCCACAGTTTAATGATCCCAAAGGAGGTTATAATCAAGGAGGTAGAGGAGGCATCATAGGTTAGGGATGAGGAAGATTTGGTAGAGGAAGAGGATAAATTATTTTTTATAACTGTAATCATCTTGAACATTTAGCATGAGATTTACTGAATCCGTGCACGACATGAAAATACTGTAGATCATTGGACCATGTGATGGAGGATTATCCTCAAATGATAGAAAAATGGCAGGCACGAGGTAACCAAAACCAACACTAGAACTAAAACATGAAAATAAATATGATAGAAGTAGAGGCACACGATGAACAAAATAAGATAGCAGGGGTTACACGTGGAGGAACAAGAACCAGAGAAAATGTGATAGATCAAGGGAATAAAATTCACTAGTGGGGTAAGGAAAGTAGCAGAGACATTACCATTGTTTGATGTGAGAAAAGAGAAAGAGACCTACCAAAAAGAAAGAAAAGAATTGATGGGATCATATTGGATAGTATCAACAATGACTCCACCACCATTTCATAATAGACCATTGTTGTTTGATATGCCTCTAGTCTATGACACTTTAGAAAGGCAGGTTGAAAAGGTAAGTACTTTAAAATATTTCTTAAGAAGTTGTTTATAAATAATGAAATATGAATATTCTTTTAGTAGTTTTCACATAATGATTGACCAATGTACTTAAGATAAAAAGAATCTTGTCGCACATAGAGAAGTTACCTAGCTGCACATTAAGAAAAAAACAAATAGGGATTTTAGACTCAGTGTGCAGATAGGAGCATACGAAATGGAACACATAATTATATATTTAGGTTCAGATGTAAATGTTATCCAGAGATAGACTTGGGAGATGATGAGCTATCCAAAGATGTTTTAGTCACCAATCCAATTGAGATTAGAAAACTAACATAAGGTCATTCAAGTTGAAGGATAACTAGAGTAAGTGTCAATATCGATGGAGTGCATAGTATGGTAGAATTTGAAGTGATCGACATAGTAGATGGTAGTACACCATATCCAGTGCTATTAGGAATTGATTGGGAATTTGATACTCAGACAATCATTGAGCTAAATAAAATACAAATGGTATTTGAAGTAGAATACCTAAAGGTTACTGCACCATTAGACCCCACTGAAGGAAGAAGGTATGCAAAACCATCAGAGAGAAACGAACTTGATAATTTTTACAATATGACTATGGAGATGGAATATTATGCCAATCCTACACCTAAAGGTGTACTTAGTTGGAGGAGTATACGCTCATGTGCATCAGACTTAGAAGAGGCCCTAGAAAATTGGAAACAAAGACTGCATGAAGTGTCAACTGAGAAGTGTGCTCGAATTACCCGTGCATTCAGATGGATTGGAATCAAAATAGTCGAACCTACAAGGTATAATGGATTAACATATATAGAACTTTTTATCAATGAGTTTGAAATACATATTCCATATCAATAAAGGCTCTTGGCCTTAGTTGTTTCACTGAAAGGGACTTCAACGAGATGGTGGGATATGCACAAAGATGGAATAAGAGATTGGAAATAATGAAAAAGGTTATTACAAGTCAGATTTAGGAAAAATAATGAAAGTATCATGCCAAAGTATAGTGGATTAAGGTGTTGAGAAGATCATGTTACAAAGTGTACTTCGCATTGGAGATCACTACCAAAAAAATATTGGACTCACTTATTTGTGCATACTATGGACACTATTCCCAAGAATTGGTACATAGAACTAGAAGTGCACAAAGGGAGAGGAGATTGGGAAGAATTGACTAGGATATTCAAGGTAACATTCATTTTTGAAAACAATAATACTTTTATTGACTCAACATTGCATTAGAGGACCTTTTGGGATCAATACCTTTGTATAGTATACCTAGAGTCACTGCAACAGTTGAAGAGGTCATGCACTGCTATAATGTCGCAGAAGAAGTACAAGATGAAGAAGATCCAAGCAAGTTGCAGATACCATAAACTGAAGGGGAGTGAAAAATAGAAGGATGAGATCTTGAGTTAGCTATCTTTGCGAAGTCCCTAAGAACGTGCAAAGTGAACATTGGTACAAAAGAAAATCCTAAGCTTTTTCACATAGGAGATTACTGGAGCGAGGAAACAGTTGAGAAGATTGATGACTTGCTACGTGAATACCGATATTTGTTTTTAACAAAGTTCTTAGAGATGAAAGGAATCATTGGAGAAATAGGAGAAATGAAGATTCCATTAAAGCCAGATGCAAAACCCGTGTGACAAAGACCCTACAGAATGAGCCTGAAATATAAGTAGAAGGTAAAAGAAAAGACAGAAAAAATATTAGAGGATGGAATTATAGAACCTGTTTAAGAATTAGAGTGGATCATCCCAATGGTATTTCATTATAAGAAAACATGAGGAATTAGGATAAGTGTAGATCTGAGAAAGTTGAATGATGCATGTTTACACAACCCTTTTCCTATGCCTTTTACAAATGAAGTATTAGAGAATGTAGGGGGTCAAGAGTCTTACTCTTTTATGGATGGATTCTTAGGATACCACCAAATCAAGATTGCACAAGAAGAATGATATAAGACAACCTTTGCGACAGAGTGGAGTTGCTACCAGTACACAGTTATTCCATTTGGTTTTAAGAATCCACCAACAATATTTTCTAGAGTAGTTGTCACAACTCTCAAAGAGTGTATTCATAAGTTTTTAGAAGTGTATCTAGATGATTGGACAATATTTATTCTATTAAAAGATCATGTTGAACTTCTGCACTTAATGTTGCATAAGAGTAGGAAATATGAAATCTTATTAAATATGAAGAAATGCATTTTTTATGTGCCTTTTGGAATTTTGTTGGGCCATGTGGTATGTAAACATGGATTGTTAATGAACCCTGCAAAGATATTTGTGATTGTTCATCTACCACCACCAACTTCAGTGTGATAGCTGAAATCCACATTGGGTCATACATGATATTATAGAAATTTTATCAAAGGATATGCATAGATCACAACCCCTATGGAGAAGTTGTTGAATAAGGAAGTTAAATATCAATGGAATGAGGAATCTCAGAAGAGTTAGGATACATTGAAACAAACGATGGTCACCGTGTTGGTTCTAGTCTTTCCTTATTGGAGCAAGGAATTTCATGTGCATATAGATGCACCTTCTATAACATTAGGATAATTTTTTGCACAACTAGGTGAAGGAGAGATATACCATTTGATTGCATTCACTAGTAGGAGGTTATCATCTACATAGTAGAACTATACTATGACAAAAAAAGAGGGGTTGGCAATGGTGTACGCCTTCCAGAAGTTCATACATTACCTACTTGGATATCACTTCAAGATTTATACAGATCACTCTGTGGTGAGATACCTAGTGAAAACAATAGTGTTGGGGGGACAGATATGCAGATGGATTTTGTTGTTCCAAGAATATGACTTTGAGGTGATCTTGAAACTAAGAAAGTTTAATCCAGAACCATATCACTTGTTGTAACGACCCCCTTCGTTACGTCTATGAACGGCGAATTGCAATAGGAAATAACAAATAAGAAATTAACAACATCACCTAATACATATAAATGCAACCCATGACATCATAAATACGGTGACACATGATCAGAATATAAACAAACTCTACCATATCGTTGCGGATCGAAATTTCAACCATAATGCCGACCAATCTCATCATATTATCACCTATA
>JASDQU010736790.1:163480-177189 GCA_032191745.1 Picea mariana | reverse complement strand
GAAACTGAGTCAATAGCATCTGTATATAGCAATAGTAAAACATCCTGTCATCAATCATGACGCATCATCATCAAGGTTAAGTGGTTCATCATCATAAAAATCCAGATCACTTGCGAGCAAGTGTCCCCAAGGAATAAGTTTTGTCAGTGCGCCAGAGCGGGATGTTACACTTGTTGCACATTTTGTTAGGTGAGTATGCAGGGAACTTGAATGGCAGTTTTCCATACACATGTTTCTTTGCAATTCAGATGGTGGATGACTATTTTTTAGATACAGTTCATATTTTGAGCACATGAGTAGCCCCATCAGACTTCACAGTGGCATAGAAGAAGCAACTAGTAGTGAAGGAAAAAAATACCAGTTGAATGCAAGAAATTTATATAATTTAGGCACAAATGGTAGTCTGTGACATTTCATATTGGAGAATGAAATAATTATGGTATTGTCAGAGGAACATGAAGGGGTTGTAGGAGGTCGCTACGCAGGAAAGGAAACATCTCATAAGATTCTGCACACAAGATTATGGTGGCCTATCCTTCATAAAGATGGTAAATAATTATGTCAAAATTACAACGTTTATCAAAGACTTGGGAAGCCTTCGAGGAGAGATCAAATTCCATTAGTTCCACAAGTGACGTTGCAAGAACTTGAAAAATGGGTAGTGAATTTTGTTCGTATGATTAATCCATGGGATAAGAGGTCGGGATCTAGGTACGTTATTACTGTGACAGACTATTGAACTAGATGGGCTGAGGTAGAACCAATCAAAGACTATAGCATGGAGACAATTATGTGATTTTTGTTCAATTATGTAGTAATAAGGTTTGGATGCCCAAGGATACTAATGAGTTATTAGGGAAATCATTTCCAAAATAGGATTATTGATGCATTAACATAGGAGTTTCAAATCCACATCAAAAGAGTACACCTTACCATCCTCGGGAAAATGGCACAATAGAATCTTTCAATAAGATCTTGGAACTTGTGCGGACAAAGGTTTACAACATAAATCATGCTGACTGGGAATTCAAGATTCCAACAATGTTATAGGAACAAAAGACTACAAGAAAGAAGTTGACAGGAAAAAATCCATTTAGATTAATGTATGGTAAATAAGTTGTGATGCCTATGGAATTTATTGTACCAAGTCTACGCATTGTTGTGATAACAGAGCTTACATATTGTGGTGTAATGGAAAAGAGACCATCAGAACTTATGGAATTAAAAGAATATTGTTTTTTCCCAGGTTTCCATCAATAGGTTTAGAAAGCACGTGAGAAATATTAGCAGGAAAAACATATCAAGAAGAAGAAATTTTAGACAGGAGACCTAGTGTTACTTTATGACAACAAGTTTCTATAACATCTATGGAAGTTCGAGATGCATTGGTTAGGACCATACGTGATAAGGTTCGTAACAGAATAAGGTGTTGTGCAGTTAGAGAAGTTGGATGGAGAAGCTATGGAAGGAATGGTTAACGATAGATGGCTGAAACTATATAGGGATAACCATGCTTCTGTGCATGAGTCTGAACTGCACTGAACATGTACTATAGAACTTGTATTATAATGTAGATAGAAAAATAAAGAAAAAGAAGGAAAAATAAAACATAAGGTAAAATATATAAAATAGTTAAAGGAAGAAGTTGTTATCGGATGAATCGGTAAGTGCGGACACAAATAGATCTCCCTCGTTTCACCCCGAGACTAGAACAAAACAAGACAGGATATAAAACTTTCCCTAAGTTTTAATTATCAAGCATACTAACTAACAAGAGATAAATGACATACCATTTAAACATTGTTTGTCCTCACTAGTGTCATCCTCGCTCCATTCCAAGGCTTATGGGATGATGAACCTATAAAAAGACACAATCCAATGAAGTGAAAGAAAAAACGTATACTCAAAAAAACCTATGTATGTGATCAAGGAGTCATACAATAAAATAAGACCAATTTTATGGGAAAGAAATATATCACTGTATTTAAGATATGAAAAGGAGAATAAAACCAGTGCCTTGATGTTGTAAGGTCCCTTTCAACAGTTCTTTTCTTCCCAAACACTTATTTCTCCATGTATTCTTAGATCAACAATCTACCTTGACAAAGCAAAGGCCAAAGCCAACGTACAAGCTCCAAAACTCAAGAACTTTCCAACTAAGCACTAGCCAACTCAATCCAAGATAACCTTTCCCATGAGAACTCCTCTCCTTCTATAAGTTGAAAAGGATAGGGTGGGAAGGTTAGGATGATCCCATGAGATCGGGGATGTGACTCAGATCCAAACCGATTGGAGGCCACCTCACCCTCGAAGCTTCTATTCTAGAACTTTAGAGAAATTCCTCTTTTTCCTTTGTACAAAAATCATCGCACCCTTAACACTAAGAAAACTGAGATGACGTCGCAAGCCACTGTGGTGCAGTCTATGAATATCCTATATTGTCACACCCTTAACACTAATCAAGGTGCAATGATCCCTTTTTCTAATATTTTTGACAAAGGAAAAGTATAATTTCATATCTCTAGAAAAAACATCTTCATTGTTCTTCAAGGATTAAGGCAATTGATCCTTCTAAATATAAAGAATAGGTTTACATCATTAACGATGATAAGGGTGAAGAAAATAATGTGTAATAGTGAGCCCCCCAAAGTATGAAGTTAGAAAAGTGCAATAGCTAAAATACTTTATCGAGTGTGTGTAGGGAACAAGGAACATGTCAGTTAAAAACCTTTCAACAAACAAGGAAATACAGTACAATAATATATCATCACTGAGGTAGGAATTCCCATACTCAAAATACAAATGACTCAAAGAATAAATGATGACATGAAAATATCCATTTCAAGTAAGATAGGTCATGGCCACCAAACATACACTGTGGATCCATGCCAATATGACTCAAATCTGAACATAGACACCAAAAATACACCGTGGATCTATGCGTTAAAGACTCAAATTTGAACATAGCCACGAGACATACACTGTGGATATATGAAAAAGTATAATCTAATTATACTCCAACGCAACCTTAATCTATCAAAAAAGATCCAGGGTCTTCATCTCCATCACTATATAGTACGACTCTGACCATGCAAATACATGTGTTGAAGTCGAACATGGTAGAAACCTCTTGATTACCAGTCATTAATGAATACCGTTAACAAGTGAGAGGGAAATCACCATTAATGTCAATGAATCCCAAGGTACACTAGTACAATCCAATGAGTGTGAATTAATGAGTTGAAGTTGAAAACTCGATGGAATCTTTCGATCAGGGGTCAATGATAAAAACCCATTGTCAAAAATGAGGAAACCTGGCATTGATTCATGCAAGTTCCAAGGTACTAATTATTTTCTAAGTATAATTCATGGATAATGAGTTGAAGTCGTTAGGAAAAGACTCGTCATAGGAGGGCCTTAATGTATCCCCCATCAATGACATGAAATGGGTAAAAAAAATTGAGGTAGATCAGAGTAACAAGTGATTCGGGACTGAATCAGGGATGGACGATGCAATAGAAGGTTTAAGGACCACAGAAATGGTCGATGCAATAGAAGGTTTTCTGGGTTGAACTTTTGTTTCAACATATTGACAACACTGACTCAACAACAGGGATCACAGACCAAAATCTAATATTATAAAGGAGTATGATCAAGAGACAAGAGGATTTTCCAACCTAGACACAAAGTGAGTGACAGGGTGTCATGTTCAAAGGAGACTCTTCCATATAATATAGGTTTAGATGCATTTCTTTNGAGGATAAAATATGCTTGAACTGTAAGCTCATCCTTCGGATGAGTCCCTCGGAGTATGTTTAACGAACCCTAGGAAAGCGTGGTTTGGTCCAATATGGGCCTTTCGATGTTTGTTTTACGAGTCCAAGGAAAGAAAACTCAGTGGTATTTTCATATTTATGGAGTTTGAAAAGAACTTTAAGACAACTCCAAATGTCCTTTTTCGTAAAGTAGTTCGATGAGACCGAAAAAGAGATAATCTATCGCTCAACAGATGTTTTCTTCAAATAATTTAATGAGCATGAAAAGAACAAGATCGCTCGACAATATTTTCATGTTTAGAGAGTTTAAAAAGAGATTAAAGGGAACTCTAGGGGGTTCCTTTTTCTTATAACCTTTACGAGTCCGGAAAAGTGATAAAATTTTACTTGGTTACATTCTAAGGTATTTAAGAGCATGAGAAAGAACAAATACTAAGCTCAATATTGTTTTAATTTTTATGCAAGATTAAAACAAAACAAAACTATGCTTGGGATAGATTTTATTTTTACACAAGATTAAAACTAAACAAAACTATGCTTGTAACTAGTTTCATTTTTACACAAGATCGAACCAGAGGAAACTATGCTTGAGGTAGGTGGTTTTATTTTACACAAGCTTGAAACAGAGAAAAATATGCTTGTGACTTCCCAATGCATTGTCCATGGATGGTTGGTACTTTGTCCCCAACTTAAGAAGCTAGTGGCTTAACTTAAGCACGAAGTCCAGAGGTTGGAAGCAAATGCCCCCCAAGCTTCATTTCATCCAACTGAAAAGGAGAATGAAATGAAGCTTCAAATACTAGACGAAGGAATTGACTCAAACAGAGATGGGGAACAAATATATTTCATTTTTTAATGATATTGACATAGGAACAAGAACTATGCTCGAGATAGGATGTTTTATTTTTTAACTAGCCTGACATAGGAGAAGAACTATGCTCGAGAATCTAGGTTCAATCCCTAGACCCCTGTTTTATTTTTTAGCGAGCTTGACACACAAACATGAACTATGATCGTAAGCTCTGTTTCATTTTTTAACGAGGTTTCATAGAGATGAAAAAACTATCCTCACAGTTGGTTTCATTTTTTAATGATCTTGAAATAAAAAAACCATGCTCCAATATGGTTTCATTTTTTAATGATATTGAAATAAAAAAACCATGCTCAAAACTCTCTTCTTGTTCATGGCTTTCAAGAGGAAAATGCTCTGTAAGGACACCATGTTAAGGGAAAAAACTTAGTCATGGCCTCCAAGAGATCTTCACTCGATGGAAGAAACACACTCTGGAAGGAACACATGTCTAGGGTCGTGATAGGGGCAAGGAGATCAGGATCCAATAGCCCTACTAAAAACATGACCATGTCAACTACCGGATCCAATTCATAATGGATTGAGATTACAGTGAGAGGCTCATGTTTATCGACAATTGAAGGCATGGGAGACAATGCCACATAATTGACTTGTGGTAGGGACAATACCAACTACATATAAGAACCATTTATCGAGGTCATTGAGTTGATGGTCAAGTCAGGTCCAACGAATGAAAGTTTATCAATAGTCAGAATTCTTCCATCATGAGGGAAATATATCACACGAAAAAGAGTGGACATGATAGATTTCATGGCATAGATGTAATCTCGCCCAAGGCGTAAATCGAAATCCAAGGGGTATTGGACTACCATAACATCAATAATGACAATTTTCCTCCTAAATTTATGGGAAACTGAGGAAGGATCCCTAAAGGTTTATTGGTTCTTCTATTGAAAGCTAACATATTTTGTGTAACTGGCACAAGCTGAGGATAACCCAAAGGTTTCCAAGCAATAGAGGACAAAATACTAACGGACGAACCTTCATTTATCAACGTCTGAGGAACATCCCGACCACAAACCTATACTATAATCTTGAAAGGAATGTGAGAGGGAAGATGAGGTCCAGTTAGCACAACCCAATAAAAAAGGATGGCCTCATTACTTGGATGGGGTTCCACGAGAGAAGGGGGAATCCCCCCTAGCACAGTAGAATCTGTATGAATGAGAAAAACGTGGATAGTATCAGGGTTACTCTCTAACATGATATTAGGATCGATTTATGATGAAATCATATTGACCACTTGAGTTGCATTCTCCAAGGGGAGAATGGGTTTGATAGATGGCAACGAATTGACCACTTGGGTTGCACTCTCTAACAAGAGAATGGGATCAATTGAGGATAGGACTAGATCAACCACTTTATCAACTGGTTCAACTAATGACGCGACCAGATTGAATACCTGATCGACCAGACTAACCGACGAAGGAACCAGATTGATTATTCCATCAACTAAAAGGGGGGTCGAGAGTAATCTTGCGATAAGAAACTGGATGTTGAGGTTTGGAAGCAGTCACGTCTTCCAGTAATTTTGAGGCTTCATCCATACGAGGGAAATGGTGAGTTTTATGACTCCCTCCGCATAACCTACATGGGAACTTGACTCTAATTTTCTTATTCCCAACGGTGTCCTGACTAGTTGACAGGAGGTCATCAACATGTTGTTCAGAGGCTGATGACATGGGTTGGAGAGGGTGTGTAGACCATGCTTCTATAACCTTGGATAGACCATGGAAATCCTTAAGAAGATGGCTACCCTTACAAAGCCTACAAGGGTACTTGGGCTTATGGTTTTTTGGGTGATCTTGTCATCATCAACACTCCCAACACGATTATGAGTAACCGATGGTTTTCCAACATGTTTGGTAGTGGTTGGAATTTTTGACCCTTTGTTGGCCCTCGACCAAGTTTTGGGGAAACTTTGGTCATGTTTGGCCCACTTTTGGACTTCGACACATTGGTCAAAGAAGGAGTGCCCAGGCAGAGCTGAGATCATGGATCTCACTGATTTTGTGGGCTATGTGGACCCAGTAAGGGGTCCTCTAGGGTTTTGTAATGGGTTTATGGGATGTCGGTCCATGGGGTTTTCCCATGTTTAGGCCTTATTGTAAGGTTTTGTAAAGTATAAATAAAGAAGAATGTATTGTAGAAATAGAGTAGTTATGTGTGAAAAAAGTGATTTTGTGCAAAGAAGTGTATGTGGTCGAGGCTTTGTGCTCGACTGTGATTTTGAAGAAGGTACTAAGTGTTGTGAAAAGATATTTTGGATCTATGCAATTGACCTAGTTTTGGAAGGAGG
Source organism: Picea mariana (assembly GCA_032191745.1). NCBI lineage: Eukaryota > Viridiplantae > Streptophyta > Pinopsida > Pinales > Pinaceae > Picea > Picea mariana. The sequence continues at coordinate 170,243 of JASDQU010736790.1, read as the reverse complement.
ATCTAGTGCTTAGTGCACAGATCTCTTGTCTGGTGCAGAGTTTGACTCTGTGGCTTAGTGAAAAGGAGTGAGTGAATGTAAGATCTTGGTGAATAATAAAGAGGAAAAGCAGTTTGTGGATGTAGCCCCACCCTGGGGTGAACCATGTATATCTAGTGTCTCACGGTTTGCTTTGTGTTGTGTTATTTTTGTTATGAATATGCTTAATGCTTTGATTATGATGTGTAATTGATAGATCTTTTGTTTCTTAAGTGCTTTACTTGTGTTAAGAATAAATGAATGATGGATTTAACTTATAATGCTAAGTGTTAAGTGTTAAGGTGCATAATCACTCTCTGTTACTACGCTAGATATATATTTGATTATGCTCTGCAATGTTAATAGGGTTAATAAATTGATGCATGTCACTTCCTAAGCGTTAAAAAAATATTCTGCGAAGTACTCTTATCACATATCTGTGTCCCAGCCTAGTTATAGACACCTGCGTCTTGTAACCCCCCCTGTATCTACCTCGGGTAAGAATTATTCTGCTCCATACGTATTGCTAAAAGGGTCGGTATTTGGGGCTTTGTTGGTGCGTTGAACCCTAGGTCTGCCACTGTGCCAACAAATGGTTCCATTGTCGGGACCCGAAACTATGATTGCTGGGAACTGAAGTAAAGAAAATGAGAGGCTCTATGCATAGATATGCTGCTGAAGTGAGTGGTACTATACTTGACTTGCAAAGATTTGTGCCAAGAAAGTAAGCTATTATGAAGAAAAGAGGTAAGCTTTGTGCTTTGGTAAGAGAAAGATAAGTGAAAATTTTTGTTTCAAAACCATGGATTTAAGTATGTTTAATAGATTTTGTCCTAGTTTGAAGGCTAGGGCGTAGTTGAAAGAAAGATTTGATTTGAGTAAATTTAATGGACATGAAGAAAGATATATTATCCCTATGCATAGAAATATTTTTTGGACTAATAAGTGGATGCAGGAACCTAGAAAGAATTTTTGCAGATTGCAGGTCCAACACTATGATCCTAGGGGAAGTGTGTAGTACAGAAGAGATTGTGGAACGTTTAAAATAAAAAAAGGATTGAATTTTTGTTATAATTGTAGAAGGTTGGGACATATTGCTAAGGAATGTCATGAGATAGGCCCTATTTGTCTTTTTTGTAAGGTTTCTAGTCATGAGGTTGAGGATTGTCCACGGATTATTGCAAAAGTTGAAGGGATGAACATGAGACAAGAAAACTATGAAAAAAGTCAAGAGACTAAGGGCATGATAGAAGGTCATAAATAGAAAGGCTCAGAGGAATTTTAGACGACTTTATTACAATTGAAAGAAACATTGTATGTTCATAAAGATGTCAGTTTACCATAAATCATGAAAGAAAAACAACGCATAAGTGAAAGAATAAAATACTTCTATATAGACCGTATAATCTTGGATGAAGAAACACAAGTGAATATTATGACAGAAGAAACTTGGGAAATTTTGGGAAATCCTATTGTGGTAGCTTCTTTAGGAAGGATAGGCTTGTTTAAGGGCAGGATGGTAACTTTATGTGGAAGAGTAACTACTTTACCTATTAATGTTCAGGGAACATTGACTAAAGAATAATTTGAAGTCGTTAGGTTTGTTGAGGACAACGCCCCTTTCCCACTTTTTTTAGGTAAGATTTGGATGGAGAAGAATCAAATCAAAAGAAAAGAAGAGGAAGAAGCTACAGAAAAGAAAAAGAAAGAATTAAGGTATTTCATAGCTAGGAAAATAGACTGACTAATAGAAGAACGAGATGATAAATCGAAGCAACAAAACAAAGTAACAAAGCAGGAGGGACAGAAAGCAAGAGAATTATCTATCAGCATTGAAAGAATTAAAGAAGGCTTGAGGGACCAATATATACAGGATAGAAGTATGCCCACTCAGGAAATGTTAAGAAAAGGGATAGTAACTTCAGAATCCTTGAGGGTACCTCAACATTGTGAAGCCACTACGCTAGGGGAATATAAGAATAAAAATGGAAAGAAGATTCTAGAAATAGTTAGAGAGACTCAGATAACAGGAAAAAAGGCAAGGAAGCTCAATAAAAATAAATACAAGTTGGAAAAGCTATAAGAATTTACATAAACCAGATGGAATACTTCACAGACTGGAACCTCACAGGAAGCAGGTTCACAGGATTTGAACCTCGCTGGAACAATAGGTCCACGCAAAATTGGACTTCTCCCTGGTGAAGTTAGATGACCGTTGGAGGCACCCAGACATATGAATGCCTCGTCGAGGATCCAGAGCTGAAGAATCTAGAAGCACAATTACAGGAGGCGGACCATCAAGAATTTTCATTACAGGCGTAGATGAAGCTGCTTACTGTAGTGGAAAGGATGAAGAGATACTAGGAGCAACAAAAAGTACAACAACATATCACTAGCCTCCAGGGTAAGGTAATGGAAGTAATGAAAAAGCTACAACCTATGTAGGATGAAGCTTGCAAGGTGTTCAAGGAGATTGATGGACATGGCTCACAACTAGATCAAGTAGTTGCAGCAGTAGAACAACGCCTAGAAGGGAGATCTCTTGTTATAGAGAAAACAGTGCAGGAGCTCACTGAGCAGAAGGCTCAGGCGAGGCAACAAGTCGAGTTAGATTGAGTTAATATCGAGGATTTATAAGAAGCATTGTCCAGACCTGAGTGACTCGGGGTGCGTCATAGGTGAGTGTTGGGGGCCTGTTGGCCCTCGACTAAGTTTTGGGGAAAATTTGGTCAGATTTGGCCCACTTTTGGACTTAGACACATTGGTGGAAGAAGGAATGCCCAGGTGGAGCTAAGATCRTGGATCTCACCAATTTTGTGGGCTATGTGGACCCGGTAAGGGGTCCTTTAGGGTTTTGTAATGGGTTTATGGGATGCCAACCCATGGGGTTTTCCCATGTTTAGTCCTTATTGTAAGGGTTTGTAAAGTATAAATAAAGAAGAATGTATTGTAGAAATAGAGTAGTTATGTGTGAACATAAGTGATTTTTTGCAAAGAAGTGTATGTGGTCGAGGCTTTGTGCTCGACTATGATTTTGTAGAAGGTACTAAGTTTTGTGAGAAGATATTTTGGCTCTGTGCATTTGACCTAGTTTTGAAAGGAGGATCTAGTGCTTAGTGTGCAGATCTCTTGTCTGGTGTAGAGTTTGACTCTTTGGCTTAGTGCACAGGAGCGACTGAATGTAAGATCTTGGTGAATAATAAAGAGGCAAAGAGGTTTGTGGATGTAGCCCCACCATGGGGTGAACCACGTATATATGGTGTATGATGGTTTTCTTTGTGTTGTTTTATTTCTGTTATGAATCTGCTTAATGCTTTGATTATGATGTGTAATAGATAGATTTTTTTGCTTAAGTTATTTACTTGTGCTAAGGATAAATGAATGTTGGATTTAACTTATAATTCTAAGTGTTGTTAAGGTTCATAATCACTTGTTTTTACTACGCTAGATCTATCTTTGATTATGCGATGTGATGTTAATAGGGTTAATAAACTGATGCATGTCACTTTCTAAGCGTTAACATAATATTTTGTGAAGTACTCTTATCACACATATATGTCCTAGCCCAGTTACAAACACTTGGGTCTTATAACCCCCCCTGTATCTACCTTGGGTGATACTTCGCTTGCTTCACAGGTGTTGTCGAAAGCGCTGGTAGTCGGGGATTTGTTGGTGCGCTCTTAAGCATTGAACCCTGGGTCTGCCCCTGTGCCAACACACTTGCTTATTTTTCTTTTTCTTAATGTTTCTTTTCTTATTTTTCTTATTCACCAAGTTACTAGCTTCATAGCTTTCACTCAGTGAAGAATATGAAACAAAAGAAGACCTTGCAAGTAGAGAAGGTGAAGAATATCTTACTAGTGAAGAAGGTGAAGGATCAACATGAGGTTGATGTTCTTGGGGGGAAGTTCTTACAACTGAAGCACTTGCTACATTCAAGATTACCAGAGTGGAAAACAACCATACCAACAATCCAATTGTGAGACCTAGAAGGTTCAAAGTAGTGATGTAAGGAGGACCAACATTTCCATAAGAAGGAAAAAAAAAGGTTCCCCTAGAAAAGGGGTTCCTTCATTGGTCGTTCCATGAACTGACACCATTAAACACAGATCCAACCTAGAGTTTTCTATGAAAAACAAACAACACATGCTAAAAATCTAGGAAGAAAACAAGCAAACAAAACCTTCTTATAATGAGCACACTAGTTGGTGATGAAATCCAACGTCGTGGGAGTAATGTAAGAAGGGGTTGAGATAGAGCGGGTGGAAAAGCTACATTGACGACCTTCTTAAAAAACTTATGCCTTGGTGCAAGCTCCCACACATAAACATGGGTATACCCTCCAAGGAGCCCGAGTGAGTTTGGCCAATGTCGATTCCAGGTATAGTGAAGACTTTCCCCTTCACCGTCACCTTATGTAAAGAACCTAAATATAAAGGCCACCAAGGTTACCAAATACAACAATGATGCCTGGGGAAATAGTCAACAGTCTGATCCACACACAAAGGTAGGGTATCTAAGCCCAAAATCAACTCAAGAAGGTCCCCACGGGATTTTCTTCTCAAGTGACCCCCAATAATACGCACAATATCTACACTAAGACCAATAAAGCAAGGTGAGTAACTTTTCCGGTCCTAATGCGACCTCGTGATTGACCCTTGTGTGAGAAGGGATTCCTAGGAAAAAATGTAATAAGTGAATTTCATTGCTCCCTAACTCAAGATTCTATGTTTGTTTACAGCTTTGGAAAGTTATCTTTCACACCTATTCCAAAGCCCTACAACTAATCTATTGTAGGTTTTCTACCAAAAAATATAAAAATGTCTAATCAAGTTTTATAAGATGTTTATTTTAAGGATGTTTTTTACTCAAGAGGAAAATGGCATGGACTAGATGATGTTTTGATCGACTCTAAACAATGAAAAAAAAATGAGAATGCAAATATTTCACTTTGATGAAAGCTATATTACGAGAAGGAGAAAATGTTTATCATTCCCAGATGCACAATGTCCAAATTTTTTATTAAACTCATCAATATCAAGAACTTTTAAGAAACGAGCTAAAGAGATTGTACACCGATTCATGACAAAAAAAGCCAAAAATCATGCAATTTCGCTACTTCAAATAAAGATGCCCCCAATCTAATTTTTTTCTTTTAAAATGAACCATTCAGAAAAATAAATGTTCTTGCACTAAACAATTATAAATAAAAAACAATGCTTTGTAACCGAAAAACACTCAAAGCAAGAGAAAAAATCTTTCAAAAGAAAACAAGCTAAAACAAAGAAAAGAATGGCCAAAAGAAGATTCAAAGCTACCAAGAAGATTGTAATCAGACCCAACAAATCACTCCAAAACCATATCTAAGATCTGGGCAAGAAAAACCATCCAAAATCATTTTTTTTCACAATCGTCATAGGTTGTAGACTAACACAACGCGACAATCCTTGATCTTCATAGGCTAGAGAACAAATACAGTGCGATGATGTCACACTTTTTCAAAATTTAGGGTGCGTCTATCCTAGATCATGGCATTGTCCCTCAATGCAGGATGCGATGATTAAAATAAAAATGGAAAAAATAAAAAACAAGAAGGTTTTCCAGTGAATTTAAACAATCAGATAGCTCATCTGGATCTCCCAGTGACTAAGAAAATAGAACCTAGAAAATAAAAGAAAGAAAGTAAGACAAACTAGGAAAAAAATCCATTACCCAGCATGGTCGCCAATTTTTTTATCGGACAAATCAGTAAGTGTGGACACAAATAGATCTCCCTAGTTTCACCTCAAAACTAGAACAAAACCATACAGGATATAAAACTTTCCCTAAGTTTTAATTATCAAACATACTAACTAATAAGAGATAAATGACATACCTTTTAAACGTAATTTTTCCTTGCTAGTGTCATCCCCACTCTGTTCCAAGGCTCATGGGATGTTGAACCTGTAAAAATACACAAGCCAATGCAGTGAAAGAAACAACGTATACTAGACAAAACCTATGTATGTGATCAAGGAGTCATATAATAAAATAAGACCAATTTTATGGGAAAGAAATATATCACTGTATTAAATATATGAAAAGGAGAATACAACCAGTGCCTTGATGGTGTAAGGTCCCTTCCAATAGTTCCTTGCTTCCCACACACTTCTTTTTCCACAGATTCTGAGATCAACAATCTATCTTGACAAAGAAAATCCCAAAGCCAACATACAAGCTCCAAAACTCAAGAACTTTCCAACTAAGCACTAGACAACTCAATCTAAGATAACCATCCCCATGAGAAATCCTCTCCTTTTATAATCTGAAAAGGATAGGGTGAGGAGGTTAGGATTATCCCATAAGATCAGGGATGCGACTCAGATCCAAACTGATCGGAGGCCACCTCACCCTCGAAGCTTCTATTCTAGAACTTTCGAGAAATTCCTCTTTTTCCTTAGTACAAAAATTGTAGCACCCTTAACACTAAGAAAAATAAGATGACGTCACAGGCCACTTTGGTGCAACCTACGATGATCCTATATCGTCACACTCTTAACACTAAGCAAGGTGCGACGGTCCCTTTTTCTTGTTACAGGTATGAAATAACTGAGAGGGGGGGGGGTGAATCAGTTATTGTAAATTATTAACCATTTCTCTCATTTTTAACTTCGAATCATTAATCTTAGTGGCAGCAAGTCTTTACTGTGAAAAACCAGTGTTGTAAACATAAAGCATATATCATAAAGAAAAACAATCACACACA
>JASDQU010736790.1:152595-163380 GCA_032191745.1 Picea mariana | reverse complement strand
TTGTGTTGCAGCAGTTCGCATTTGTGTTGCGGCAGTTCACATTTGTGTTGCAGCGTGTGCGGCAGTTCACATTTGTGTTGCAGCGTGTTTCAGCGTCTGTTCTTCATAAACAATCGATTGCCATCAATGACAACCTTTATCTCTGTCATCTTTTGCTGTAGCCATATTTCCAACATTTCTGAGGTTTTTGAGAAAGGAAAAGTATAATTTCATTTCTCTGGAAAAAGTATCTTCAGTCTTCTTTAGGGATTAAGTAAAATGATCCTTCTAAATACAAAGGATAGGTTTACATCATTAACGGTCATAAGGGTGAAGAAAATAATGTGTAACAGAAGTAGAAAGTTGAAGAGTGAATCAACGTTTAGAGAATTTAATATTGGCAAGTAAATAAGATAAGTAGGAGAATGTCGTAGAGACGAAGTAAACAGGTAGGATGCATGTGAAATAAGGAAGATTGAAATTTTATAGAAGTAGATTAAGTAAGAGGGAAAATAATTTAAGAATATCCATGATGAGACATGCAATAAAGAGAGAGAATGACAACAAATTATTGGCATTGTGTAGCCATAAATGAAGATCGACAAGAATATTTCGACGGGTTGGAGAATCTAATGGATAATTTGTCGAAGATACAGAGTTAATGAAGAATTAAGGTAGGTAATGAATTCTAAGGAAAGTGGGTTAGACTACAAGTTCAGGAATGAATGAGTTTAGAAACAACTGACAACCCAAGGTTAAAAGTAGTTAAAGGGTGGAATGGGAAAAATTTATTGTCCTTTGCATTTCCATAGAGAACAATGAAAGTAGAGAACATAAAGCCAAGTAGAGCTGAAGAATTTATTTGTAGAAAATGATTGTAGAGAACAATGGCACCACCAAAGGAAAAAAATGACATCAAAATCAACACCAATGAAACAACTTAGTAAGCCACCAATAGTACTGGTACATGCAAAGACTCGAGGAGAATCAACATCAAATTCGAGTTTCGAAAAATTTCCAAGAGATTACATACCACCCAAGAAGGATACAATGAATCTAGTCAACTTGTCAAAATACGATAAGTACAATCTTGTGGAGCCAGATATCCCACCTGGAGTGATTGTGAAGGAAGACATTTTAGGCTTGATACCAAGTTTAAAGTATGCAAACCATGATATTACGAATGAGATGAAATTCCCAAAGCTAGCACTGAGCAAGTATTTGAAGAGGAACATCAATGCAAACACAAATATAGTTGTGATAGATCCAAAGATATGGGAAATAAGGTTGCAGAAAGTTGGCATTCTAAACTTATTCGACATACCACACTTTGGGAGGAGCACAAATATTAATGCCTACATGAAAATGTTGGTGAGAAGCATAAACAGAGGTTACTTATGGATCAATAGCCTGGTCTCCATCGATATAGAATTGATTGTGTGCATTACTAGACTATATTCACAAGGGGAGGACCCTTCACTGATCTTTTCAGACAAGAAGAATGAGAAGGATCTATGAGAGAGCATGAAAGAAAAATTTCATGCATTTTCAGGATAATGCAGTTTAGATGTAGCAAGCATATGTGACCTGATAGTGAGGTTTGAGACACAATTTTTATCTTTTAAATTGTTACGAAAGTGTTGAAGGGACCAAGTACTAGCGACAATAATAGTGACAACCGACAAGTGTGTCGAGGGTGTGGAGATGAACTGAGTGACATTATTTATCAACTAGTTCTTGATCAACCACAAAGAGGCACAAGATAAAGGGACTGAATTTCACTACGCATGGATATTAATTCTAATTGCAATATCAACATGGAGGGATCTACATGATATGTAGTTTTTTGGAGTAAAAGAAAAGCCATGCCTAGTCGCAAGATATTAGAACTTATGGAATACTACATATAAGGTGCAACAGTTATATAATAATGTTGCTTTTTATATATACAAGGAAGCATTTTGGAAAAAAAATTAGAGTACGCCATGCATCCCACCATAGGTGGTTGAAGCATATAATCCAATTGCACTCTTTAAGGCAGGGAAACATCACATATCTCTGCAAACCAAGAAGGATCCAAATCAGGAATGGATACCCACACAGTACAGGTTAACTGAGGAATAAATGAGACACACTATAGAAAATTGGGATGATGATTGGAAGATCTCGTCAACAAGGAAAAATCCAGAGAAAACAGAGATGCAACCAAATAAGACTAAAGAAATACCAAGAAAATATGAAGACAAAGCATAGGAAGGAAATGACATAAGAAGAAAGACACAAAATAAAGTCCCACGCATAGGAGAGAAGAGGAAAGATATTGTTGAAGGAAAATCAATGCCACAACGTAAAACGAGGAAGGTCATGAAGGTATCAAATCCACAAGCACTTACATAGGAGGACTTGGATAAGATTTTCAACTAAGTTAAGGAAGAAACATATGGATCTTTTGAGCATGTGGCGAAACAAGAAGAATAAAGGAATTTAGATATGCAAGCACATATTGTTGCATTGTGATGATTTTTCAAGACTATGCAATTTGCAAAAGTACAAACATGATAACGAGTGCAAGTAGAGAATACATCGCAGACAACTGAGGTGGAAAAAATGACATCTATCATATCAAGAGAAAGATTTGTAATGAATATCGCAATGCGAGCCTTAGATTTCCTTGTGATGGAATTAAAAGAGAAAGCCAAGGCACTGAGGAATATCGAATTAGTGGTATCTCAGTTGCCTATAGAAATTGTGTATTGATTACAATCGAGAGTGACATAGGAACTTCAAGTGCATGCAATCTAGAATTTTTTCGAGCTGACAATGATATTCACAAATAAGGACATGTTGCAAGAAGAATATGACCAACTCAGGCATGAATGAGACGAGGAAGCACATAAGGAAGAGATAGTCAAATAGGTGGTTGATGGGGTCTATAACATTATTGCAAAAGTGCTAAGGGAGGAATATTCCCCATTGGAGGAACATGTGATAAATATGAGTGAAGACATTCATGGATTCCAAAAAAATATCATTGACTGAGAGGCACGACAGATACCAAGCACTCCCCCAGAGGAAAGGGAGAAATGTGAAAAAATGGCCACCACCGGCGTAGAGAACATCAAGAGTATGGAAGTAGAAAGTGCTAAGTTGTATGCATAAATAACATGTGTTTGGACATATTTGACTAAAGATGTGGATATGGAAAAGATTTTCCAGAAGATACATGTTGCACAATGTTGATTAATTGGGTTGGTTTTCATTGATGTCAACCCTTGAAGAAAGTCTGGTAGTGAATTTTGGAACCCCCAAAAGTATGATTAAGGAACTTCAGTTTGATTGATGTATAAAGGTATTAAGTTTAATATATTTACAAGTAAATATATTTTATATGGATAGTACATGTCATTCCATTTATGGTGATATGCAGAACGTCACATAAATCCTCACGGTTAGAGAGTTATGGCCTGGTGAAGTTGGAGAACCCTCATGATTTATCTAGTAGGTCAAAGAAGTCAAATTAATTATAGAAGCTCCTAGAAGAATTTGACTAGTCAAGTGGGTGAAACTAAGAGTTAGTCATGGGTTAAGTTGTTGCAATAAGAAAATAATTAAAAATAATTTAGTTGTAGCTACAAGTGGAGAATTTAATATTTGTAGCAAAGTGAGTTAGAAGTGGAAAAGTGGTTAGAAGTGGGTTATCCCTAAAACAAGGAAAGTGGGTTAATTTGTTTAGAAGGTAACCACTTGAGGAAGCTACATGGAAGTATAAATGAGAGAGAAAGACTCTCCCATTATCACCTATTGAATATCATTGAATATCTATTTTGTGAAATGTTATTTGGGCAGGTATTATTGATAGGGAAAAGTGCAGCATAAAAAGTGTGGTAGAAAATTTGTTGCAGGAAAACTGCGGTAGAAAAAGTGTGGTAGAAAAAGTGCAGCAAAAAAATCGCGGAAGGAAAAGTGAGGAAGACAAATTTTGGTAGAAAAATAGTGGCAGGAAAAGTGTGGCAGAAAAATCATAGAAGAAAAAGTGCGGTAGAAAAACTGCACGAGAAAAATCATGGTAGGAGATTCGCAGCAGCAAAACCACAGTAGCAGAACGCTACAAGAAGAAAAAAAAAAGGTATGGTTTTCATATTTGTAGTGTTGAATTTATGAATCTAGTTGATGTTTTTCCTTGTGAATATGTTGGATGCCCTCTTGAAAGTTTATAGCTTGTTGTAGAGTTGATCTAAGGAAGATCTACTGAAGTTTAATATTGGTTCATGTTTGAGGCCTTTTGGTTGAGATATCTTGCTAAATTTAGTGGTACAGATAGAGGTTGAATAACAGTGAGGTTCTAGCACACAGTTTGAGGTACAAACTTGGGGTATAATGTTTGAATTATATGTGATTAGATAAGACTGGTTGATGAGTATATAGTGATAGGTTTCTCAGTGACATATTTGAAAGAACAGGTTGTGACAACAACATAGTTAATTTTTACATTTGGCACTTATATTTTATGGTGGTTGGATAGGGCAATGATAGGTGGTTGTATCCACCTTCTAATTGTAGCCAGAGAACATAAGGGGTTGTAGCCTCTTTCTGGTTGTAGCCAGAGAATTGGGGAGTTGGAGCTTCCCTCAAGTTTTAGCCTGAAAATAAGGGGTTAGAGCCTCCTTCCAGTTGCATCTAGAAAATAAAGGAAGTTGGTGCTTCCAATCAATGTAATTCTTAACGACAAATAAGAAAAGGAATTATATGGTTTTCTCTCGCATTGGGTTTCCACGTAAAAAATACTTGTGTACTATGTATGTGTATGATTGCTTATTTGTTCATGGTTTATTTACTCTACACATATTGGATGATAATGTTATATTGATCATAAAGATAAATAACACTTGCATACTGTGGTTAGAAGGATTAAAAATATCTATTACGGATTCACCCTCCCTCTCGGTAATCCAACAATTGGTATCGGAGCAGGTTCCTTTAGAAATCAGTTTAACCATTGAAAGGTAGATCATGTAGAGAAACAATATGTATAAAAATGGAATACCATAGTTTGATGGACAAAAGTATGCATTCTAGAGAAGAAGGATGAAAACATATGTACAGGCACATGGATTTGATGTTTGGCAATAAGTTGTAGATGGATACAAATAATCAAGAGTTCTGTCAACAATTGACAACAAAAAGAAACTCAGTCTAAATAATTCAAAATCCAAAAAATCAATTTTGAATGGTCTTTCTGATTTAATATATACCAAAGTTATACATTGTAGCTCCACTAAAGAGATTTGGGACAAACTTCAAAATATTTATGAAGGAGATTCAAAAGTCAAAGTGGCAAAGATTCAAACTTACATAGGTCAATTCAAACAACTAAAGATGAAGGAAGATGATAATATTGTATCTTACTTGTTACGAGTTGATGAAATAGTGAATGAAATAATAGGGTTGGGAGAAGAAATTGAAGAATCTGTAATTGTTCAAAAGGTACTAAGATCTCTTCCAATGAGATTTGATCCTAAGATCTCAACACTAGAAGAAAGAGTCGATCTAGACTCAATCAGCATGGAAGAACTACATGGAATCTTCACAACCTATGAAATGAGAAATGGATAGGAAAATCTAGGTATAAAAGAAGCAACATTCAAAGCATCGAAAAGGTCAAAGAAAAAAGGAAAGAAAAAAATAAAAAGAATATAGAAACAACAGTGACATATCAGAAGATGATGAATAAGTGGCCAACTTTGTCGGGAGATTGAAAAAGGGAACTAATCTAAGATATAAAGGTAGCCTTCCATTGATTTTTTTTAATTGTGATGGTGTTGATAATTTTTGTAACAAATTTCCTCATGAGAAAAATAAAAGAAATGATGAATATGATTCAAATAGAAAACAAATATAAAAAGGAAAAATAACCAAAAAGAAAGTCTTCAAGAAAAAATTTTGCACCAAAGAAGACAACTCCTCATCAGATGAAGATGAAGTCATTGAAAGTGAGACAGAAAGAGTTATATTCATGGCAATATAAGATTTTGATAAACAAGACACTGAAGAAGAATATGAATAGGCAGAAGTTGACTACCGAGAATAATTGTTGAGTGCTATAGAAGTTATAAAAAGAGAAAAGAATAAAAACAAGACGCTGCAAGAAGAACTAGACAAGAAAGAAGACACTTGAGAACTAGAGTATATGATCATAGAATTGAAGGTTCAAATAGAAGAAGATAAAATAATTTAAGAATCACTCAAAGAACAGTTAGAAGAAAGAGATAGAATCATTGGAAATTTGGAGGCAGATATTTTCACATTGAGAAAGGATCTTCAAAAGAAAAATATGCAGAACAACTCAAAATTTTTGGATGACATTATCAACAGTCAAAGGCTTAATCATGAAATGTCCATACTTGGATACAATTAGACAAAAAAATAGATCAAGATCCAAAACGACAGATCAAGAAACATATCCAAAAAGCTATGTAGAAATAATCAGAGGGGATAAGAAGTTATACAAGGAAGATCATAGGGAAACTCCTCCACCGAGAATATTCAAATTTCAGAATCAACAACAATCAGAAACAAACAGGCCTCGGGAAGAAGAAGGATTCAAAAGAGTAACTCTTTTTAGAATATCTTCAACTCCGAGGCATAAAACTAATTTTTTTGGTTTAGGTTATGCATGCAATAATTTTGTACATAAAGCTGTAAATTGCAGAGATAATAGCAGGAACACAAACAACGTTGAAATTCGTACACAAAATGGTTATCCAAGAAGGCTTAGTGAAACAAATAGAAGAATCTACAATAGGTTTGAATCATTAAGCACTGAAGTGGAATTCTACAAGTGCAACAAATTTGGACACATGGCCAAATATTGTAGAATGATAGTCCCTCCTAGAGAATCACAACATAATAACAACAGTTACAGATAGGAACCTCAGAAGAGAACATGGATAAGAAAGTAGAATCAATATAGCAATGACGAATTCACACACTCTATACAAACTAAGCACAAGAAATTTGGTTGGTATGTTGACAGTGGTTTCTCAAAGCACATGACAGGTGATGAAAAGAAGTTTCTATCATTGAGAAAGGAAAGAGATGGATCAATCTCCTTTGGAAACGATGACCTAGCTAGATTCATTGGAAAGGGCACAGTAAAAATTGGAAACAAGGATACCTATTACCAAGGCAGAAAATGTTCTACTAGTGGAAGATATGAAACATAATATTCTAAGTGTAATTCAAATGTATGACCAAAGTCACAAGATTATGTTCGATTCACAGAATTGTGAGATAAGAAAAGAAAGTTCAAGAAAATTGATTGCAACAACTATAAGAACTTCAAGCAACATATATGTATGAAGTGAAATTGGAAATGAAAAGTGTTGTCTAGGGACTGAAGATGAAATTTTTCTATGGAATAGAAGAATGGGTCACATAAACTTCGATAACCTCATCAAATTCAGCAAAAAGGAATCAGTCATAGAAATTCCCCAGATCATGAAGCCAACCAACATTTTATGCAAGCATTGTCAATGAGGAAAGAAAACAAAGAACATGTTCAAATCAAGGGAATACTCAAGGACAAGACCACTGTAAATTATGCATACTGATCTAGTTGGACCAACTAGAACAAAGGGTTTAAAAGGTGAGAAATACTTTATGTTATTGGTTGATTATTATACAATAATGATTTCAGTTTGTTTTCTCAGGAATAAGTGAGAAGCATTTGAAAAATTCAAGGTATACAAGGAAATGGATTCAAAAATCAAATGCTTGAGATATGATAATGGAGGAGATTTTACTTCAAAGGAATTTAAGGATTTCTACAGCAAGCATGGTATAAAAAGAAAATTCTCTATTTCTAGAACAACTCAACAGAATGGGGTCATTGAAAGAAAGAATAGTACAATACAGGAAATGGATCGAACAATGCTAATAGATTTCAAGTTGACAGATGTTTTTTGGACACATGGAGTGCATACAACAGTTCAAATTCAAAACAGAGTAATGCTCAGGAATAACAGTGACAAAAATCTTTACAATCTATGGAAAAGAAGACCAACAAATGTGAAGCACTTCAGATACTTTGGAAGCAAATGTTACATCAAAAGAGTGTTGATTAAGGTTGGTTGTCATTGATGTCAATCCTTGAAGAAATCCCCATAGCACAAAGCTTTAGGTAATGGAATCAATATTTTTTCATGTAAATATGACTCATTATTGTTTTTTCATGGTTGATAAGAAGTAAATATGGAAGAACTCCAAAGTGTTCCCCTTATGGTGAAAGCCCTCATGGGAAGACGCTTTGTGGAGTAACAGAACCCATGCTTAATTGTGGAATAATGAGATGAAGGAAAGTGAATTTGTCAGGGAAAATATCCTATATGGATAGTTCTTTTCATTTTATTTCTGGTGGTATGTGGAACGTCACATAATTCCTCACGGTTAGAGAGTTATGGCCATGAGAAGTTGGAGACCCCAGGTTTGGGTAATGGACCCAAGTTTGTTTGATGGGTAATGGTATGAGTTATGATATATTTTTAGATAATACTATTCTATATGGATATTAAATGTCATTCCATTTCTTGTGGTATGTAGAACGTCACATAACTCCTCACGGTTTGAGAGTTATGGCCTTACGAAGATGGAGGACCCTCATATGTCATCTAGAAGCCCTAAAAGGTCAAAGTAATCAAAGTGGTTTAAAAGATTTTAAAAGGTAAATAATAAAGTGAAGTGATGAGTGTATTATAATTCAAAGTGAATACAAAACAAATTATTTCAATAATAAATTTAATGGAGAAATTAAAAGTGGACCCAACCCTAAAATAAAGAAAGTGGGCCAAGTGACCTAGNATTTCAATAATAAATTTAATGGAGAAATTAAAAGTGGACCCAACCCTAAAATAAAGAAAGTGGGCTAAGTGACCTAGAAGATGTTTTTAAGGAAGATACTTGGAGAGTATAAATAAGAGGGAAGGATCTCTCATTTGAATCACACTTGAGAATATTGAATATCTATATGTGTCTGAGGTAGCCAAGGATATCTAAACCAGAATTCTGAGTGAAGGTGAAGAAAAGAAGGCCGAAATGCAAGGAAGGATAAATTCTTTTGATGGTGCTTTCTAAGGTATGTTATTTACAGGTCATCTCACCATTTTCGCTATAACATTTTTTTTATAATGATTCAGACCGTCAAATTTCTATTCAAGTGAGAAAACATATCCAAGTATCTGTGGTAAAAAATTCATCTTGTGGGTCGTTGTATTTTGGGAGTTACACTCCGTGGAAAATAGGGTTTGTGGTCAGTCTTGAAACTAGTCAAAATTAGGTGTTTCAAGTAACAACGTCATAACTTCTTCATAACAGATCCAAATTCAGTGATACCAAATGTGTTGGTTAATTTACACTCTGAAGTATGCTAGGTAATAGTTTCATATCAATTCATCAAACATTTTGTGTGGGGCACGCTCTACAAGGTCTCTCTCTAGAATAAGCCAGAATTCAGCAAGGTATGCCATTTTTTATATAACTCCTTTTCTGAGAGGTTCCAAGTAGTGAAACTTGGAGGAATTGTATAAAAAACACTGAAGAACATTGTGTATCAGTTTCATATCTTTATACATTACAGGTTCAAAGTTATGATTACTTCAAGTTAGGGTTGTTGACTAATCCAAAACTAGGCATATGAGACTAAAGAAAAGTTTGATGAAAATGCTAGTGTTACATGTCAAAACTACTCAGCTGGATAAGTGTCACATATCCCTCTCAAATTGTCATAAGTGTCTCATATTCCTTACAAATTTCGCAAGTGTCGCAAGTTGTTCGCAAGTGTCGCAAATGATGTTCGAGCACACTGCCATGCCGATGACACTAAGGAGGCACTTAAAACATCTCATGTACTTGGTTTGGAGAAGGAAAATTGGTTAACTAAAGTCAAGGGACTCTTGACACCTAAAAAGGTCTTTGAAAAAAAGGTTCTGAGGATGAGCGCTCCTATATATTAGCCTTAGGAGCGCTAGTGCCCTCCTACAAGGCTTCAGGGAGCGTTATAATGCTCTCCTGCCCTTCTGAAGGAGCACTACTCACTTTTGGAGCACTGGCGCTTCCCTTAAGCTTCTCAGGGAGCACTACAATGCTCTGATGCCCCCTTTACAGGAGCGCTGCCTAATCTGAGGCAGTAGTTGGCCCGTTGAGGAGAATAAGGGGAGGATCTTTCAATATTAGAAGGCAGTTGCATTCGAATTCTTGGTTTCATCAGGAGATCCCTGATCTAAGGAGGAGGTTCTCCAACTTGTTCTAAACATAACTCAAGAGGTTAAGCTCCTCTTAACCTATATAGGCAAGCTCTATGATGGTGAAAAGAGGAAAGAATTGCTAGCATGAAACCTATGATCCTATAGGAAACACACAGTCAGCCAAAGGAGAGTGATCAATGAAGTTGTTGTTATTCAAGTTGTGGATATTTTAGGCAAGGGTTAGATGAAGGGGAATTGACGAAGATGTCGCATTCGCATCTATGATTGTAAGTATTGTTGTCATTATTCTCATTAATATGACATGCTTGGCCTGTTTCTTTCTAGTTTGTGTCTAATGTTACATGAACTTATCTTTGATAGATAGATCTATTTTTAAGCTAATATCAATAGAGTAGGAAGTGGTTGTATCTTGTTTGTCTGCAGAACTCAGCGAGGAGCAAAAGATCGAAGCGCAACTCAGAGCGTGTAGGGACAAACGTCGATAAAGAGGTACTTCTATTATCCTTCCTTCTCATGTGTTAGTTTGGATAGATTTGAAAGGAAGTCA
>JASDQU010736790.1:130288-152555 GCA_032191745.1 Picea mariana | reverse complement strand
ATTTTCTATCTTAGAGTTAGGGTCAAGCTCTTAGAGGCGATCTACCTGTCCGTAGGGAGATTTTCCTACAACAGAAACTGGCGACTCCACTGGGGAGAAATCAAAACAAGAAGTTTCGATTTGAGGCTATCTCCACTATGATCACGATTGACATTTAAATCAAAGAAAGTGTCGTGGAAAACATTAACCTTGGTGCTAATTGCACACTCGACAAAGTGGTTTCTTACACCGCTTTGTTCAAGGAATTCCGCGATGTTTTCGCATGAAGCTATGAGGAAATGCAAGGAATTGACCCTTCAATCATTGTACATGAAATCAAAACCTACCCTGACATGAAACCAGTTTGACAAAATCTTCGCCCGGTTCATCCCAAGAAAATCGCAGCTATAAAAGTAGAAGTTGAAAAACTTGTAAAATCTAGCTTCATCTATCCCGTCCCTTTAACCGAATGGGTCTCCAACCTTGTTTCGATTGCCAAGAAACAAGGGACCATCCGTGTTTGCATTGAATATCGAGATATTAACAAAGCTTGTCCCAAGGGCAACTACCCTACGCCTTTCATCGATCAAATTATCGATAATTGCACAGGGAGCGTAATCTTCTCTTTCATGGATGGCTTTTTTGGATATAACCAGATTGAAATCTTGCCTGCGGATCAACACAAGATAGCCTTCATCTACCCGTGGGGTACTTTATCCTACCGAAAGCTACCTTTTGGCCTTAAAAATGCTGGGGCTACTTTCCAGTGAGCCATGTCATATGATTTTTATGAAATCAAACATATAGCAAAACCGTATCTCGACGATTTACCCACCCATTCGCTAAATCGATCTGATCGCATTGATCATTTATGAGCGATTTTTCTTCGATGTAGGTTCTACCATATTCGTCTGAACCCACACAAATGCATTTTCGCTGTCAAATCTGGTCGAATCCTCGGTTTCATTTTCTCCAAAGACGGGATCAGGGTGGATCCCTTAAAGATCAAGGCCATCTTAGCCCTACCCCCACCTACCAATTTAACCCAACTCCAAAGTTTGCAAGGAAAATAAAACTTTCTTCGTCGTTTCATCTACAAATATTGCAAGATCACTAAAGGATTTATGTGGTTACTACAAAAGAACATCCCTTTCATCTAGGATGCAACCACCCAATGGTCATTCGATGCTCTCAAGCATGGTTTGACCCACGCACCTTTGTTACATCCCCCTGAATATACAAAAGATTATATCCTTTACTTGGTCGCTTCTACTTCCACCATTGCGATGATGTTAGTCCAAAAAGACCCCAATGGTGAAGAACATGTGATTTATTATCTGAGCAAGAGTTTATCTGGACCCGAACTCAGATATTCACATGTTGAGAAACTGGCTCTGTTAGCCGTCATTGCTGTCCAGAGGTTCTGCCACTACATCTTATTACGCACCACCACGGTAATCACAGACTCTAACCCTATGTACCACGTCTTGAAATGTCAAGTGCTTGGGGGAAAATATTCAAAATGGATCGTTATTCTTCAAGAATTCGATCTGGAGTTTACAAAGGCCAAAGACAAAAAATCCCTGGTGTTTTCCAAGCTCATCTGCACTCTCCCTCATGCCGATGAAAACATTGAACCTAGAGATTCTCTCCCCAATGAATCTCTCTTCCTCATCAGCACCTCTGATCCTTGGTACGGAGACATTCTCCTCTACCTTCAAACTCAATGTTTTCATCCCAACATCTCTTGCGAAGAGCATCGACGCATTCGTCACCACTCTCATCATTATCTCATCATTGACGACACCTTGTATCACCAAGGTATTGACACCATCCTTCAGCAATGTCTGACTCACGAAGAGGCTGAATGAGTTTTAAACGATTGTCACCTTGGCGCCTGTGGTGGTCACCTTTCCGAGATGGCCACAGTCCAAAAAATCCTACTTGCCGGCTACTTTTGGCCCTTGATTTTTAAATATTGCATCGAGGCTGTCAAAAAATTCCCACCCTGCCAAATCTTTAACAAGAAGTCACACACCCACCCTACTGCGCTGCACCCTATTATCGCCATCGGCCCCTTTGCCAAATGGGGCATCAATTTCATGTAGTGTAAGCCTACCTCAGCCGGGGGGGCACGGTTACATCATCGTCGCCATCGATTACTTCACAAAATGGGCTGAGGCTATGCCTACCTTCCTAAATGATGGTCGTACTGCAACTCTATTCCTCTTCAACCACATCATAACTCATTTTGGTGTACCACGTGCCATTGTCACTGATCATGGTGCACACTTCAAAAACCAGATGATGAGCGAGTTACATGTCAAATTTGGTTTTTGCCATGAAAAATCATCCCCCTTCTACCCACAAGCGAATGAACAAGTTGAAGCCATCAACAAAGTCCTAAAAACCATGATCCAACGCATGGTAGGGGAAAACAAAACATCGTGGAATTTACAATTGTTCTCCGCTCTCTGGGCCTATCGCACTTCTGTGAAAACTTCAACTGGATTCACTCCTATCCAGTTGTTCTATGGCATTGAAGTCGTCCTACCAATCGAGTGTGAGATTCCATCACTCAAACTGAAAGTAGAACTCCTGCCCCATACTTCTGCTGAAGAAGAATGATTTATGTATCTATCCAAACTGGATGAAACACGCCGCGATGCTTCTCTCGCCAATGAGGCACATTAGAAATGAATTAAGATTCAATATGAAAAATCCGTCCACCCTCAGACTTTTGCAGAAGGAGACTTAGTCCTCATTTACGACTAAGCTCACGACAAATTGGGGACAGGAAAGTTAGAACCCATGTGGCACGGTCCTTACATCGTGAAACGTGTCCTACATAAAGGTGCCTACGAATTAGTTGATCATGATGGAATTTCCCTGGGAGAGCCCCGAAACGGGCTTTACCTTAAAAAGTACTATGCCTAGATCACCTAGCATCTGTACTTTGTACATTATTGTATTTTAGTTTGGTGTGTCTATTTCTTTCGCGTGCTCAAGTCTTTACCATTTCCACTCATGATTGTGCCTTTGTTTTCATGCGCAGATGACGTCTTCCTTTCCTATCTTTTTTGGGTTCGTGGATGGCGCTAGCTGACATACCCAAAACATTGCTTCGGAAGCATGGGTTATTTTCCATTTTGACGAGGTGGTGAGTTAATGAGGCATATGTTTAGGACCAAAAACCAACAATATGGCAGAATATCATGCTATCATCGGACTGTTGACCCAAGCCTCCTCCCTAGGTATATCTCGTATCATTGTGTACTTAGACTCGCAACTCATGGTTTATCAACTCAACCATATCTACACTATCCGCAGTGCTATCCTGCTACGTCTACACTTACAAGTTCACCGTCTTGAATGAATGTTCGATTACATTGAATATAGACACATCCCAAGAGAACTTAATAGTGTTTCGGATTCATTAGCTAATTATATCATGGATCGGTATCTTGCCCACATGTAAAATTTAAGGAAAGAAAAACTGTACATTACATATAAATTAAAACACATCGCAGACATCATCATGTAAAAATCATTGGCATCATAAAAACTTGAAACTATATATATATATATATATATATATATATATATATATGGCATGACTGAAATGTTTGTATTACATCAAAAAGTACGTAGAATAGAAAAATATTGGGTCTTTCCACCCATACAACGTCGCCTGACAAGGCATACAAAATATGATCACCAGAGAGACTCTAATCTCCCCGCACTACATTGTGATGTGAGTAACACACTACTACACGCACTACACGCCTCAATAGAGAAGTGATATTCTCTGGTACTCCCACAGTGTGTCGCTACAGATGTAAAGGCACTTCTCCCCTCCACAAAGGAGTAATTCCCATCGTAAGGCCTTGGAGGTTTCTCTCAACCTCCCGGAGACCCATCATTGGTACTACCGGATCTGCTGCAACTGGGATGCCCCCACGACATCCTGGTACCGGTACATTAGCCGGACGCATTGCTCCCTTGTCTGCATGTTGGAAACAATACATATGTTAGAACTCTTCTACATACCCAAAAAAAATATATACATCAAAAACTTTAAAAACAAAAACTAGACAAGGTATGGCTCAGTCTCTTACCTGACACATCCTAGTCTTCCCCCACAAGCAAAACCAAATCCATGCTCCCGCAGAAATCTACCTCAGCATAAGGGAATCCTCTATCCATAGGTACTGCCATCTCAGCCAGGCAAAGAAATCACCAGTGAAATGGAACTCTAACTCCGACACTAGTCTTGGAGATATACTAGTCCACCTCTCCATCCTCGGTTCATCCACTAGTTGCACCGCCAGTGCTATTTGAGGCTGCATTTAAGGGATGCGCTCTAGAAAAAATGAGACCAAAAATGAACCATAACCAAACTGCTTCTGACCAGTCCTGCACCGTGAAATCTGTTCCTTCACGTTTCAAAGGAACCCTGCACTCCAGTTGAACAGTGTCAGTTCCAAACACCGAACACCGTAAGCCACCTGCGATCTTGATGCCAGATGAGCACTAGTGATGCCTGTCATGCTCGTGATAGAAAATAGTATAGACCGGAGGGGAAAATCTCGAATATCCTTGATAGGGATTCTACCCCCTACCAGCCTTTCTCCTGGGATACAGTGGCGTGCCAGATACACGTCCACTTGTTCAGGTAGTGCCCTTTACCCGAAGAACAATATGGGGACCCCTCTTTTTGAGAGGCCGGTCAAAAATTACATGTCTTCTAACTCAATGGTTAAAAGATGTGTGCCAATTCGGAATCCTTGTTTTGCAACATCCCAGAGGCCAATCATATGTTCGAGCAATAGAATCTCTTTCTTCATCTTTTGCAACTTAAAGAATTTGAGAAAACCACAAGCTCGCAAAGCAGCCCATGTGCGAGGACTCTGCAAGGCGGCTATGTCATCCATCTCATGTTCCCTCTCTTTCCACTCAATCATGGTCGCTGAAGTTATCTACAAAACAAAGAAATCAAGAAATCCGTTATTTCCACGTTTTGGCAATTTAGACAATTTTCAAAAGCAATTTAAAACATGAAATAAGATGCCTACATCATTTAAAAATAACCACACACTCTTTATAACCACCACTCCCTCTCTTAAGCATTTAACATTCGTCAAACAATGATAAAAAAGTTTAAAAAGATCAAAACGATTTTATGGCTACATGGGCATGTGTGGGGGTTCTCTCATGGATTATTTGCTAAAACTTGACCTATCTAATTGACTTCTAGGGCTTTGGCATCTTAACCACCCTTTCCTAGAATGTTTTTGCAAAACAAATCTCATTTTCCATTGATTTTCAAAGAGGTCGATTTGGTTCTAATTGGGGCAACTTCGGGCCATGTACTTGAAAGATAAATATATGGACACCTACCTGGTCCAAACGGCAAGCAGAATGGTGAACCGTAGCTCCGGCAACGAGCAAAACAAGATCCGCTTCAAAATGAGATTCTCCACTACTCCAAAAATCCTTGTGCAAAATGAAATTGTAAATGAAATTTCAATCAATTCTTATTTATAAATTTTCATTTTTTATAAGGTCTAGTCATTTTTGGGTTTCTCTAATGACATAATGGCTATACTAAACCCTGGTTTGTAGTTTTGGCATCACAGGTTTCCCGGTAGTTCTGATGGATTATCTACCTTGTTGCATTTATGAGCATAGTCTTAGTTCATTCTCGAGCTCAATAATATGAGAACGTAACCGGGTAAACTTTTATCTCTTTCTTGGACCCTTACGGATACATGAACACACGAAAAAGGAACCCCCCTGGAGTCTACTTTAAACCCTTTTTCAGACTCTCTAAATATGAAAAGATTGTCGAGTGACCTTGCTTCCTTTCACACTCGTTAAAAGGTCAGAAAGGGGGTCTTTCGAGTGATAGTTTACCCCTTTTTTGGTCTCTTTAGACTACTGTACGAAAAAGGAACTAAGAGAGTTCTCTTTTAAGTGTTTTTCCAAACTCTATAATTATGAAAAACCTTCGAGTTTTCTGTCTTTGGACTCGTTAAAACACACATCTACAAACCCATATGGGACCGAACCCTTACTTCTTCTAGTTCGTTAAACAAAAGAAGAGGAACTTACCGAAGGTGATTTATATCGAGCATGTGTTATCCTCCTCAAGCTCATTAAATCAAAAAGAGGTACTCGTCTATCTAGATGGGGGAAAAATTGAAAGGAACAAGCCAAGCAGTCTCTTGAGAACATCATCCAGCACTTCTTAGAGTCGCCCTTGAACATGGCACTTTGTCATTTGCACGTATCATAATTCATTGAACCTCTGCACTAAACCAATCCTTTGAGCCCCTTTCACTCCTTTGGATCACCCGGCGCAAGTCATCGTATCCACTGCATTAGTGTTTATCCACGTCATGTTTTGTTGTTGTGCCTCAGTGTTCAAGGGAAGTATCCGCCTCGAGAGTCAGCCATCCCAAATATCTTTCCTCAAAACCTGTGTTAGTCCATGACCATTTGATCTACCAATTACATCTCCATGTCCGTTTCATGTCGTTGATGGGAGATACATCAAGGCCCTCCCTCGACGAGTCTATTCCTATCGACTTCAACACATTATCCGGGAATCAGACTTAGAAACCAGTTAGTACTTTGGGACCTGCATGCCTCAATGGTAGGCCTCCTCACGTTCGACAGTAGGTTTACATCATTGACCTCTGATCGAATGATTCCATGGATGTTTGAATTCATCTCATCCATTCACATTCACTGGAATGTACTAAGTTACCTTGGGAATCATCGACATTAAGGGTGATCTCCCTCGCACTTGTTAACGGTTCACACCATTGACCGGTAATCAAGTGGTTTCTTCTATGTTCGACATCAAGACATCTATTCACATGGTCAGAATCGTAACATGTCGAGATTGGTAAGAAGACCTGGGGTTGAGTAATCACCTAGATATATGCTTTTCCCAGGTTACGATGGAGCTTCTATTGGACAAACAACACATACACTGTTACATAGATACACTTTGTATTGGTCATGGCTATGTCTTGTCATCTCGTAGATCCACTGTGTATTCTTCATGGCTATGATCAGTCTGAGTCATCAAAGTATAGATCCACATTGTATCTTCGGTGGCTATACCTTTTTATCAATACAATTATGGATTCACAGTGTATTTTATGGCAGCCATATCTCGCAAATCCTGATCACCCAAGCATAGGTATGCCTGCCTTGGGTTTTGAAATATATCATGATATTTATTGGATGTTTTTGTGCAGCTTTCGTCAGGTTCTCTAAGTCTATACCCTTGCTTGAACATCTACAAAGTATTTCAGTCATCAGTCTGCATCTTCTAACTTTATACTTTGGGGGGCATTCTATTACACGTCAAAACTACTCAGCTGGATAAGTGTCACATATCCCTCTCAAATTGTCGTAAGTGTCACATCTTCCTTACAACTTTCGCAAGTGTCGCAAGTTGTTTGCAAGTGTCACAAATGATGTTCGAGCACACTTCCATGCCGACGACACTAAGGAGGCACTTAAAACATCTCATGTACTTGGTTTGGAGAAGCAAAACTGGTTAACTTAAGTCAAGGGACTCTTGAAACCTGAAAAGGGCTCTGAAACAAAGGTTCTGAGGATGAGCACTCCTATATATCAGCCTTAGGAGCACTGGCGCCCCCCTACAAGGCTTCAGGGAGCGTTATAATGCTCTCCTTCCCTTTTGAAGGAGTGCTACTCACTTTTGGAGAGCTGGCGCTTCCCTTAATCCTCTCAGGGAGCACTACAATGCTCTGATGCCCCCTTTACAGTAGTGCTGCCTAATCTGAGGCAGTAGTTGGCTCGTTGAGGAGAATAAGGGGAGGATCTTTCAATATTAGAAGGCATTTGCATTCGAATTCTTGGTTTCATCAGGAGATCCCTGATCTAAGGAGGAGGTTCTCCAACTTGTTCTAAACATAACTCAAGAGGTTAAGCTCCTCTTAACCTATATAAGCAAGCTCTATGATGTTGAAAAGAGGAAAGAATTGCTAACATGAAACCTATGATCCTATAGGAAACACACAGTCAGCTAAAGGAGAGTGATCAGTGAAGCTGTTGTTATCCAGGTTGTGGATCTTTCAGGCAAGGGTTAGACGAAGGGGACTTGACGAAGCTGTCGCATTCGCATCTACGATTGTAAGTACTACTGTCGTTATTCTCATTAATATGACATGCTTGGCCTGTTTCTTTCTAGTTTGTGTATAATGTTACATGAACTTATCTTTGATAGATAGATCTATTTTTAAGCTAATATCAATAGAGTAGGAAGTGGTTGTATCTTGTTTGTCTGCAGAACTTAGCGAGGAGAAAAAGATCGGAGCGCAACTTGGAGCGTGTAGGGACAAACGTCGATAAAGAGGTACTTCTGTTATCCTTCCTTCTCATGTGTTAGTTTGGATAGATTTGAAAGGAAGTCAGTGTCCACGTTAATCATTTTCTGTCTTAGAGTTAGGGTCAAGCTCTTAGAGGTGATCTACCTGTCCGCAGGGAGATTTTCCTACAACAGCTAGTCTCGTTTTTAAAGTTAAGGAAGGTTTGCAAGAATGTGATCATATACACCAGGTCTATTACAGAGCTAAAAATCAGATTTGGATGATGAAATTGATGAGGTATTTTGGTTGTGGTACATGCTGAGTACATGGTTGAGACAAGTAGTTGATGAGTTGGTGCACATACATGAGGTGTTTAGTTGATGATGTTGGTACATATTGATTAGTCATAGTTGATGAGTAGTTGACACATGATTGGTACATACTTGGTACATGGTTGAATGAACTTGTTTATGGTATAGGTTGATTACAGGTTGGTGCATGGTTGATGCACTTGTTTATGGTACAGGTTGATTACAGGTTGAGGTATAGGTTGATGCATGGTTGATGCATGGTTCAGATTTATTGGTACATGCTTACAGTGGTATATCTCATAGTGATAGTGTGACAGTGGTTCCATCATTCTACTTCTACTTCAGGGTGGCAGGATGGGGCAAGGCCAAGTGGTTGTAGCCGGAGAACATTGGGGGTTTTAGCCTCCTTCTAGCTGTAGCAAGAGAATTGGGGAGTTGGATCTTCCCTCAGGTTGTAGCCTGAGAAACTAGGGGGTTGGAGCCTCCTTCCAATTGCAGCTGGAAAACAAAGGAAGTTGGTGCTTCCAATGAAAGTGATTCTTCAAGACATATAAGAAAAAACATTCTATGGTTTTCTCCCGATTTGGGTTTCCACGAAAAACACTGGTGTACTATGTATGTGTGTGATTGTTTATTTCTTACTGCTCATTATTGGACAATAATTCTACATTGATATAACATTTGAAGAAAAAATATTATAATTACGCTATTACTGATTCATCCCCCCTCTTAGTAATCCAACAATTGGTATCAGAGCAGGTTCCTTCAGAAATCAGTTTAACCACTAAAAGGTAGATCATGGAGAGTACCAACTCATATAAAAATGGAATACCACAGTTTGATGGACAGAAGTATGCTTTTTGGGGCATAAGGATGAAGACATATATACAGGCACAAAGATTTCAAGTTTTGCAATCAATTGTAGATGGATACACAACACCAACAGTTCCACCAACAAATGACAAAGTAGTGAAACTTAGTGAGAATAATTCCAAAGCCATAAATGCACTTTTGAATGGTCTCAGTGATATGGTATTCACCAAAGTTGCACATTGTAAATCTGCTAAAGAGATTTGGGACAAGCTTCGAAATATTTATGAAGGAGATTCAAAATTCAAAGCAGCAAAGCTTCAAACGTACAAAGGTCAGTTCGAACAACTAAAAATGAAGGAAGATGAAGATATCACAGCCTACTTCTTACGAGTTGATGAAACAGTGAATGAAATCATAGGATTGGAGAAGAAATTGAAGAATCTATAATTGTTCAAAAGGTACTAAGATCTCTTCCTATGAGTTTCAACCCTAAGATATTAGCACTAGAAGAAAGATTGGATCTAAACTCAATAAGTATGGACGAACTGCATGGAATCTTCACAACATATGAGATGAGAACTGAACAAGAAAATCCAGATGTAAAAGAAGCAGCCTTCAAATCATCCAAAAAATTAAAGAAAAAGAAAAAGGAACAAGAAGAGTATAGCAGTAGCAGCGACGTCTTAGAAGATGATGAAGAAGTTGCCAACTTCGTCAAAAGACTGAAAAAGGGAACCAACGGTAAGTAGAGAGGTAAGCTTCCTTTAATTTGTTTTAATTGTGATGGTATTGGTCATTTTTATAACAAATTTCCTCATAAGAAAAAGAGAAATGTTGAAGGTTACTCAAAAAGAAGACAAACATATAAAGGTAAAATAACTACAAAGAAAGTTTTCAAGAAAAACATTTGCACCAAAGAAGACATCTCATCATCATATGAAGAGTAAGTCAGTGATAGTGAAATAGGGATAGTTCTATTCATGGAAGTAGAAGAATCTGATAAAGAAGACTTTGAAGAAGAATATGAAGAAGCATATGAAGAAGAAATTGAAGAGGGATAAGTTGACTTTTGAGAAGAATTAATGAGTTATATAGAAGTTATCAGAAGAGAAAAGAATAAAAACAAGAAACTACAAGCAGAACTAGATAAGAAAAAAGACACTCAAGAACTAGAACAAATGATCACAAAATTGAAGGTTCAAATAGAAGAAGATAAAAGAATTGAAGAAGCACTCAAATAACAACTAGAAGGAAAGGACATGATCATTGGAAACCTAGAAGCAGAGATTTTCACACTAAGAAAGGATATTCAAAAGAAAAATATGCAAAATAGCTCAAAAGTTCTGGATGACATTATCAGCAATAAAAAATCTTATCTTGACAATTCTGGACTTGGATACAATCAGAGAAAAAAGGGATCAAGCTCCAAAACAACAGAGCAATAAACAAATCCAAAAAGTTATGCAGAAACAATCAAAGGGGATAAAAAGATATACAAGGAAGATTACAGGGAAACTCCTCCATTGAGAAGATTCAGATTTCAGAATCAACAATAGATAGACATGCCTCGAGAAGAAGAAGGATTCATAAGAGCACCTCCTTTCATAAGATCTTCAACTACCAGGTATCAAACTATATTTTTTGGTTTATGTTATGCATGTAATAATTTTGGACATAAAGCTGTAAATTGCTGAGCTAACAACAGGAACAATAACTACTTTGAGAGCCATACACAAAGGGGTTATTCAAGAAGACCTGGTGAAACACAGAGAAGAAATTACAACAAGTTTGAATCTTTGAGAACTGAAGTGGAATGTTAAAAATGTAACAATTTTGGACTCATGGCCAAAAATTGCAAAATGATAGTCCCTCCTAAAGAACCTCAACAGAGTCACAGACAAGAACCTTAGAAAATGACATGGATAAGAAAGCAAGATCAGTATAGCAATGAACAATGCACAGTCGCTCTACAAGATAAATAGAAGAAACGTGGTTGGTATGTTGAGAGTGGATGTTCAAAACACATGACAGGTGATAGAGACAAGTTTCTTACATTACGAAAGGAAAGAGATGGATCAGTATCCTTTGGAAATGATGATTCATCCAAAATCATTGGAAAAGACACAGTTCGAATTGGGAACAAGAATGAAAAGGCGGAAAATGTTCTACTAGTAGAAGATATGAAACATAATATTTGAAGTGTGAGTCAAATGTGTGACCAAGTTCATAAAGTTACTTTCAATTCACAAAAGTGTGAGATAAGAAAAGAAGGTTCAGGGAAATTGGTCGCTACAGCTGCAAGAACTTCAAGCAACATATATGTTTTAAGCGAAATTGGAAATGAAAAGTGTTGTCTAGGAAATGAAGATGAAAGTTGGCTATGACATAGAAGAATGGGTCACATGAATTTTGATAACCTTGTCAAAGTCAGCAAAAGAGAAGCAGTCAGATAAATGCCCCAGATCAAAAAACCAATCAACACTTTGTGCAAGCATTGCCAACAAGGAAAGCAAACAAAGACCGGGTTCAAATCAAAGGAATATTCAACAACAAAACCATTGGAAATTATGCATACTGATATAGTTGGACCAACTACAATAAAAGGCTTAAAACGTGAGAGATACTTTATGTTATTAGTTGATGATTATACAAGAATGACTGCAGTTTGCTTTCTCAAGAACAAATCATAAGCTTTTGAAAATTTCAAGATCTACAAGGAAATGGTTGAAAATGAGATGGATTCAAGAATAAAATTCTTAATATCGGATAATGGAGGAGAATTCACCTCAAAGCAATTTATGGACTACTGTAGCAATCATGGAATAAAATGAAATTCTACGTCGCTAGGACACCTCAACAGAATGGATTTTTTGAAAGAAAGAACAGGACAATACAAGAAATGGCTCGAACAATGATAATGGATTCAAAGTTGGTAGATACTTTTTGGACACAGGCAGTGCATACAACAGTTCACATTCAAAATAGAGTAATGCTCAGAAACAACATTGATAAAACTCCCTACGAGCTATGGAAAGGAAGACCAACAAATGTGAAGCACTTCAGAAGTTTTGGAAGGAAATGCTACATCAAAATATAAGATGGTAGAATGGGAAAGTTTAACTCTCGTGTGGACAAAGGAATACTTGTTGGTTACTCAAGTACAAGGAAAGAATACAAGTGTTAAAATCTAAGATTAAACAAAGTTGTGGAAAACATCAACGTAACAATTGATGAAACAGGAAAACCAGAATCAAAGAAAGAAGAAAACAAATCAATGGAACAACTTTTTGAAGAAGAAGATGAAAAAGAAGAAGAAGAGGAAGAGGAAGATGAAGAGAATCCGACAGAAGTAGAAGAGAAAGTTCAACAAGTATCTCCAAAGACACCTAGAAAATGAGTATAGAAGAATCATCCTTTAAATTAGATTATTAGAAACAAAGATGCAAGAGTTGAGACTAGAAGAAAAATCCGTTCACCAGAAGAAACACACCTAGCACTCTTATCTACAATTGAACCAAACTGTTTTGAAGAAGCCAGCAAGGATGAATTTTGGAATAAGGCCATGGATGAAGAATTGGATCAAATAGAGAAAAATGACACTTTGGAATTGGTTCTAAGACCAAAGAATAAGAATGTGATCGGCACAAAATGGGTTTTTAGGAATAAATTGAATGAAGATGGACAGGTTACAAGGAACAAAGCTAGATTGGTATGTAAAGGATATGCACAGATTGAAGGAATTGACTTTGAAGAGACATTTTCCCCAGTTGCCAGAATGGAAGAAATCCATTTGATTTTAGCTTTTTCATGCTCCAAAAATGTTAAAGTATATCAGATGGACGTAAAATCATCTTTTCTGAATGGGGAACTTGAAGAAGAAGTCTACATTGAACAACCAGAAGGATTTTAGTTGTCAGAGAATAGAGACTATGTGTGTAAATTAAAGAAGGCCTTGTATGGTATAAAATAGGCTCCTAGAGCATGGTACTCTAGACTGGATAAGTATCTGCAGTAAGCAGGGTTCAGAAAAGGAAATGCAAACAACAACCTCTACATCAAGGTAAGTCAAGGTAATATTTTATTAATTGAAGTTTATGTTGATGATATTATTTTTGGTAGTGATGATGATAGGTTAAGCCAGAAATTTGCAAAAGACATGCAGAATGAATTTGAAATGTCGTTACTTGGAGAACTATCCTTCTTTTTGGGACTTCAGATATGTCAAAGCAACCAAGGAATTTTTATTTCTCAAACCAAGTATATCATAGAAATGATAAAGAGGTTCGAAATAGAATATTGCAAACCAATTATCACTCCCATGCAAACCAGTTGTAAGTTGAGAAAAGATGATGATTCAAAGTCTACAGATCAGAGGAAATATAGGTCAATGATTGGAAACCTACTATATGTGACAGCATCCAGACTAGATGTAATGCAAGCAGTTGGACAGGTGGCACGATTTCAATAAGCACCAAAGGAATCACATGTATTAGCAGTAAAGAGGATCTTCAGATATCTCAAAGGAACACAAGAGTTTGGATTATGGTATCCAAGAGGAAAAGATATATCACTTATTGCCTACACAGATGTAGATTGGGTAGGTTGTATTGATGACTGATGAAGCACCAGTGGAGCAGTGTTCTACTTAGGTGAGTGTTTGGTATCATGGATAAGCAAGAAACAATCATCGATATATCTATCTACAGCCAAGGCAGAGTATATTGCAGCAGCAGCATGCTGTACACGAGTTCTTTGGATGAAACAAACTTTGACAAATATATAGGTTGAGTATGATGAGCCCATTCCAATATATTGTGATAATACAAGTGCCATCAATATCTCAAAAAACCCGGTGATGCAATCCAAGACGAAGCACATTCCAATCAAGTATCACTTTCTACGGGAACAGGTTGCAGAAAAGAACATCAGAGTTGAGTACACGGGCACAAAAGAACAAGTGGCAGACATATTTACAAAACCACTTCCATGGGAAGCCTTTGAATATCTTCGCCAAAGAATTGGAGTTATTTCTACTCCAAAAATGAATGTTTTTTGAATGCTTTTTGAATTCTTATCTTATATGTCTTAAATGTACACGAGGAAGCACCATAAGAGGACAGTCTATCAGGGGGAGCAACCCCGGATGGAAAGATATCTTTTCCATTGATGACAAAGGGGTAGAGATTTATCAGATGCAGAGGACAGATGCATGGTTCCAGGAGGAGCAGATTTATCAGATGCAGAGGACAGAGGCATGGTTCTAGGGGGAGCATATTTATTAGATGCAGATGACAAAGGTATGGTTCCATGGGGATCATGAGTGATATGATTTCAGTACTGCATTAGAGTGTTGCCATCAATGCCAAACGGGGAGATTGTTGATTAAGGTTGGTTGTCATTGATGTTAACCCTTGAAGAAAGCCCCGTAGCACAAAGGTTTAGGTAATGGACCCAATATTGTTTGATGTAAATATGACTCATTATTGTTTTTTCATGGTTGATAAGAAGTAAATATGGAATAACTCCAAAGTGGTCCCCTTATGGTAAAATCCCTCATGGGAAGACACTTTGTGGAGTAAGAGAACCCATGCTTAATTGTGGAATAATGAGATGAAGGAAAGTGAATTTTTCAGGGAAAATATCCTAGATGGATAGTTTTTTTTATGTAATTTCCAGTGGTATGTGGAACGTCACATAATTCCTCATGGTTAGAGAGTTATGTCCATGAGAAGTTGGAGACCCTAGGTTTGGGTAATGGACCCAAGTTTGTTTGATGGGTAACAGTATGAGTTATGATATATTTTCAGATAATACTATTCTATATGGATAGTACATTTCATTCCATTTCTGGTGGTATGTAGAACATCACATAACTCCTCGCGGTTTGAGATTTATGGCTTTACGAAGTTGGAGGACCCTCATATGTCATCTAGAAGCCCCAAAAGGTCAAAGTAATCAAAGTGGTTTAAGAGAATTTAAAAGGTAAATAATAAAGTGAAGTGATGAGTGTATTATAATTCAAAGTGAATACAAAATAAATTATTTCAATAATAAATTTAATGGAGAAATTAGAAGTGGACCCAACCCTAAAATAAGGAAAGTGGGCCAAGTGACCTAGAAGATGTTTTTAAGGAAGCTACTTGGAGAGTATAAATAAGAGGCAAGGCTCTCTCATTTGAATCACACATGACCATATTGAATATCTATATGTTTCTAAAGTAACCAAGGATATATAAACAATAATTCTGAGTGAAGGTGAAGAAAAGAAGGCCGAAATTCAAGGAAGGATAAATTCTTTTGATGGTGCTTTCTAAGGTATGTTATTTACAGGTCATCTCACCATTTTCTCTATAACTTTTTTTCTATAATGATTCAGACTGTGAAATTGCTATGAAAGTGAGAAAACATATCCAAGTATCCAAGGTAAAAAATTCAAATTGTGGGTCATTGTATATTGGGAGTTTTATTCCGTGGAAAATAGGGTTTTTGGCCAGTCCTAAAACTAGTCAAACTCAGGTGTTTCGGGTAAAAACGTCATAACTTCTTCATAACATATTCAAATTTAGTGCAACCAACTGTTTTGGTTAGGGTACATTGTTTAGTATACTAGGTAATATTTTCATATCAATTCATCAAACATTTTGTGCGGGGCATGCTCTACAATGTCTCTCTCTAGAATAAGCCAGAATTCAGCAAGGTATGCCATTTTTTCTATAACTCATTTTATGAGAGGTTCCAAGTAGTGAAACTTGGAGGAATTGCATAAAACACACTGAAAAAAATTGTGTATCAGTTTCATATATTTATACATTACGGGTTCAAAGTTATGATTACTTCAATTAGGGTTGTTGACTAATCCAAAACTAGGCATCTGAGACTAAAGAAAAGTTTGATGAAAATGCTAGTCTCTTATTTTTAAAGTTAAGGAAGGTTTGTAAGAATGTGATTATATATACCAGGTCTATTACAGAGCTATAAATCAGATTTGGATGATGAAATTGATGAGGTATTTTGGTTGTGGTACATGCTGAGTACATGGTTGAGAGAAGTAGTTGATGAGTTGGCGCACATACATGAGGTGTATAGTTGATGATGTTGGTACATATTGATTATTCATAGTTGATTAGTAGTTGACACATTATTAGTACATACTTGGTACATGGTTGGATTCACTTGTTTATGGTACAGGTTGATTACAGGTTGGTGCATGGTTGATGCACTTGTTTATGGTACAGGTTGATTACAGGTTGAGGTACAGGTTGACGTATGGTTGATGCATGGTTCAGATTTATTGGTACAGGTTTACAACAGTATATCTCACAGTGATAGTGTAATAGTGGTTCCATCATTCTACATCTACTTCAGGGTGGAAGGACAGGGCAAGGACAGGTGGTTGTAGCCACCTTCCGGTTGTATCTAGAGAACATTAGGGGTTGTAGCCTCCTTCTAGTTGTAGCTAGAGAATTGGGGAGTTGGAGCTTCACTTAGGTTGTAGCCTGAGAAACTAGGGGGTTGGAGCCTCCTTCCAGTTGCATCTAGAAAACAAAGGAAGTTGGTGCTTCTAATGAATGTAATTCTTCAAGACATATAAGAAAAATCATTCTGTGGTTTTCTCCCAATTTGGGTTTCCACGTAAAACACTGGTGTACTGTGTATGTGTGTGATTGTTTATTTCTTACTGCTCATTATTCGATAATAATTATACATTGATATAAAATTTGAAGAAAAAGGATTATAATTATGCTATTACTGATTCACCCCCCCTCTCAGTAATCCAACAAAGATGACATAATGAGAATGTTTGGTTCTCGTGTAAACAAAGGCATACTTTTTGGTTACTCAGGTACAAGGAAAGAATACAAATGTTAAAATATAAATGCAATTGTTTAAAGAATCAATGTAATGGTTGATGCTATAGGTGGATGGAACTTAAAGGAAGAAGAAAAAGAGTCAGTGAAACAAGTTTACGAAGAAGAAGCAAAGGATGAAAAAGCAACAGAAGGGGAAGATGAAGAAGATCAAATAGAAGTAGAAGAGAAAGAACAACAAGTACCTCCAAAGAAACCTAACAAACGAATACAAAACAATCATCCATCAGATCATATTATTGGGAAGAAAGATGTATGAGTTGAGACTAGAAGAATAATTTTTTCACCAGAACAATTGCACGTAGCACTCTTATATTCGATTGAACTAAACAGTTTTGAAGAAGTCGACAAGGATGGATTCTAGATAAAGGCCATAGATGAAGAATTGGATTAGATAGAGAAGAATGAAACTTGGGAATTAGTTTCAATACCAAGGTAAAGAATGTGATGGACACAAAATGTGTCTTCAGAAATAAATTGAATGAAGATGGACAAGCTACCAGGAACAAAGATAGATTGGTATGTAAAGGATATGCACAGGTTGAAGGTATTGATTTTGAAGAGACATTTTCCCCAGTTGCTAGAATGGAAGAAATCATATTGATACTAGCTTATTCATGTTCAAAGAATATTAAAGTGTATGATATGGACGTGAATATTTTATAAATGGAAAACTAGAAGAAGAAGTCTACATTGAGAAACTAGAAGGATTTCAGTTATCAAAAAAGGAATATTATGTTTGTATATTAAAGAGGGCCTTGTATGGTATCAAACAGGCCCCCAGAGCATGGTATTCCAGACTAGACAAATACTTATAGTAGTAAGGGTTCAGGAAAGGAAATGCAAACAACAACCTCTACATCAAGGTAACTCAAGATAGTATTTTATTAATTGAAGTTTATGTTGATGATATTATTTTTGGAAGTGATGATGATAGGTTCAGACAGAAATTTGCAAAGGATATGCAAAATGAATTTGAAATTCCATTACTTGGAGAACTATCCTTCTTTATGGGTCTTCAGATATGTCAAAGCAACCAAGGAAGTTTTTTTTCTCAAACCAAGTATATAAGAGAAATGCTAAAGATGTTTGTAATGGAAGATTTCAAACCAGTCAATACTCCTATGAAAACCAATTACAAGTTAAGTAAAGATGATGATTCAAAGTCTACATATCAGAGGCAATACAGGTCAATGATTGAAAACTTACTTTATGTGACAACATCCAGACCAAATGTAATGTAGGAAGTTGGACAGGTGGAAATATTTCAAGCAACACCAAATGAATCACATGTTCTAGCAGTAAAGAGGATATTCAAATATCTCAAGGGTAACAAAGAGTTTAGATCATGGTATACAAAAGGAAAGGATTTATCACTTATTTCCTACACAGATGCATATTTGGGAGGTTGCATTGATGACCGATGAAGCACCAATGGAGCAGGGTTCTACTTGGGTGAGTGTTTGGTATCTTGGCTAAGAAAGAAACAATCATAAGTATCATTCTCTACAACTGAAGAAGAGTATATTGCAACAACAACATGTTGTACATAGGCTCTATGGATGAAACAAACTCTGACAGATATATAGGTTGAGTATCATGAGCCCATTCCAATCTATTGTGATAATACAAGCACCATCAATATCTCAAAGAACCCAGTGATGCACTCCAAGATGAAGCACATTCTAATCAAGTATCACTTTCTACAGGAACAGATTGCAGATAAGAAAAACAAATTTGAATGTGTGGGAACAAAAGAACAAGTGGCATATATATTTACAAAACTTCTTCCAAGGGAAGCCTTTGAGTATATTAACCAGATACTCAAAGTGGTTTCTACTAAAAAATGAATGATTTTGAATGCTTATCTTATATGTCTTAGATTTACAGGAGGAAGCACCATAAAGAGGAAAGTTCAGGTTGGGGGAGCAGTTTCAGGAAGATTTCAGTTAGGGAGAGTATCCTCAAGGACATTTTAGTTAGGGGGAGAAACCTCGAACAAGAAGTTACCTTTTCCATAGATGTCAAAGGGGGAGAGATTTATCAGATGCAGGATAGAGAGTTAGATTCTTAGAGAGAGAGCATAGAGGCATGGTTCTAGGGGGAGATATGGTTACAGGGGGAGCATGAGCAATATGACTTCAATATTGCATTAGAGTGTTGAAATCAATGCCAAAGGGGGATATTGTTGATTAATTAGGTTGGTTTTCATTGATGTCAACCCTTGAGACAAGTCCGGTAGAAAATTTCAGTAGTCACAACAATATGATTAAGGGACTTCCTTTTTCTTGATGTATAATGGTATGAAGTTTAATATATTTTCAAGTAAGATTATTCTCTATGGATAATACATGTCATTTCATTTACAATGATATGTGGAACGTCACATAAATCCTCATGATCAGAGAATTATGTCCTGGTGAAGTTGGAGAACCCTCATGAGTTATCTAGAAGGTCAAAGAAGTCAAATTAATTCTAGAATATCTTAGAAGAAGTTGACTAGTCAAGTGGGTGAAATTAGATGTTAAGCCTTAATATTGGCTCATTACCCCTTAATTGGGGCATATTATATTAGTAATGTTATTTTATTTATGTTGGCTTTAGGCCATTAGTTGTAATTATAGCTCCTAGTTTCCTATATATACGAAGGAGATATTTTCATTTTGAATCATCTTGTACTTGAACATTTAAGTGGGGTAAAAGGAGGTTTCCCCCTCAAAGAGGCTTATTATATGAAATTATCTCTTTTTCAAGGAATTGATTAATTTTTCTTAGGTTTTTCTATGCTATATTGATATTTGGTTCTTAACATATGGTATCAGAGCTCAAGGTCTTGGGGTTTCGCTGCTACATATGAGACACCTTGGAATTTTTTTCTATAACTTGTTTTCTACAATGTTTCAGAAGGAACGACTTGGAGGGTATGTATTAGACAGATCAAGGTATTTTGGGTTCAAAATTCAAATCCTGAGGCCTTACACTTTCGGAGATACAGCCTGTACAAGATAGGTTTCTGGAATCATCCTGAATTGAGTCATTGCAGAATTTTCGCTATAAACACTTTTCTATAACTTTTCAGACTCTGAACTCCTGAGGATATTTATAGAAATTAGTAAGGTATATATGGTAAAAATTTTAGATTCTAGGTCATCTTAAATTTGTAGATACACCCTATGTAAGATAGGGTATCTGACTAGTCCTATTGACTAGTCTCAAGAAGGTGTTCCAGGTAAAACAATCATAAATTTTTCCTAGAGTATCCAAATTGAGTGGGACTGGTTTCATTGGATTGTGGATATTCTTTGGTATTTTTGGTGCGAGTTTTAGAATTTTATAACAATTATTTTGTTCGGGGCATGTTATACAAGTGAGATATCCTGAAAAGGACAAAAATCGGCAAGTTGTGGGGAAGTTACCATAAATTCCACTTGGCACATCCAATTTTGATCAGACCTATTTCATTGCAGAGAAGAAATAACATAGAACTACATAAAATAAATTTTCATACCCAAAAGGGTTGAAACTTGGGAGATACAACAGAAGAAATATTGTCTAGCAGAACCACCTCAAAATCAAGGTTCAAAACTTGGCCAAAATGCCACCAAAAAAGGGAACTTCTACACTAAATAAGCCTCCAAAAATTCCTACTTGGACTCTTGATGAAGGTGAAGAAATGCGTAGGGACATAAATGAACTACAAAAGAATATGGATTCAGTGGAAGCTAAGTTGGATACTAAGATGGATTCAACAGAAGCTAAGTTGGATACTAAGATGGATGGTTTAAAAGGAGAGATCATGGAAGTATTGAAAAATTTCGTAACAGAGAAGACACCTGAAAGTGAAAATGCATCCCATGAAATTCACGATGAGGACACAAGGAAGGTGAATCAAGAATGGAGAAACTCCAACTTTGTTTTGAAGACCAACCATGTTCCTAAGATTGATATGAGGAAGTTTGATGGAAAGGACCCAATCACATGGATACTTTAGATGGAGAAATTCTTTGATCTCCATAATGTGCCACATACATAAAAGGTACAAATTGCTTCTTTATATTTAGAACCTAATCAATTTGTATGGTATCGATGGCTTTGTTCTCGCAAATCACTCGTCACTTGGACAATTTTAACGGAAGAAATGATAGCACACTATGAGGATACAAGGAGCAATACCTTCTTTAGCCAATTGATAAATCTCAAGCAAAAGGGTTCAGTTACCGAGCACATTGAGAACTTCGAAAGATTGAATATAAAGGTAACCGATATTCCAAATGAGCACTTGATTGATGTATTCATAGGAAATTTAAAGGATAACATTCAACATGAGGTTCGCCTTTGGGAACCCAAATCATTGGAGAATGCATTTAAGGTGGCAAGAAATGTTGAAATTAAAAATATGGCTATGACTACTAGAAGGACCAATCCTAACATCTATAGAGAGAACAATGCTCCTTCTTCTAAAACACCTCAACCTACAAGGTTGACACCTCAACAATTGGAGGAAAGAAAAACAAAAGGTTTATGCTTTAATTGTGACAGCAAGTCCAGTAAGGGACATAAGTGTGGTGAGAAGAAATTATTCTACATAGATTGTGAAGAGGAAGAAAAGCAAGAACAAGAACCATCTCAAGATGAAAACGTAAAAGCAATTTCGTCTAAAGAGTTGACTCCCACGATATCATGTAATGCATTGGTTGGAATTAGCACTCCTCAAACCCTCAAGATTGAAGGATACATCAAAAATAAAAAGGTGATAGTCCTAATTGATTTTGGCAGTACTCATAATTTTATTCACTATAAATTAGCCAAAGATCTCAATTGCTTTGTATATCTAGTGCCAGAGTTTCAAGTAATGATTGCAGATGGAGGAACTATCAATTGCTCAGGAAAATGAAATAAGATCAATCTTACTATGGGGGAATATGTAATGAATAGTCCAATGATT